>APFE030008985.1:103215-165373 GCA_000404065.3 Pinus taeda
ATATATTATATATAATTAATATGTATATACATATTAATTTTTTTGTCCCCTTGTCCTATCGAAAGTTTCATCTTCTCTGGACATTCGAGATATTTATTATTGTGTGCAACAACTTCTAGAAGTTGCAGAAAATGATATCATGGGATCGTTGAAGAAAAGGAATTTGAAACAATTGCCTTCAAAATGAAGGAGGCAAGGAGTACCAAATATTTTGAAAATTTGTAATTAATTACTCACAGTATTACTTTCTCTATGAATTCTAGTACATTGTTGGTACTTGTTAGATGCAATCTTCATAGAACACTTACACCAAAAGAAAAAGTTAATATTGAGTCCATGTTACACTATTTAGAAACCAATATTCAAGCTAATGCATCATTAAGTCAAACAAATTTGTGTTTTTTGTATATGGATTAATTGAGGATGGTATGGAGGAAGAAAATATGGGTAGGAAGACTGCTTTGTTTATTAAACCTAGCCTGACATCTTCAAGATCATTGGACTCATATAAAAATTCAATGAAGGGAACTAATGATGATAAGCTTGATACACCCAATAGATATCTAATTTTAGTGTTTGCGCTAAGACTTATTGAGAACCATATGAGAAAACTAAAAGTAGATAAGAGTCATTAATATTTAATAGTGACGTTAGACCCTTTTATACAACTATTAGGGCATTGTCTGAAATCTAAGTACGAACGAGTTATTTCACATTCCGTGAAATGATTGGATTGACTATTGAGATTTCTCTTTCCATCTATCAATATTCACAGTAACAATATTACCTCCTTGGTTTTTAATATGGTCCTAACAAAAAGAAAGAGTGATTGTCCCTTAATGAAGTCTTTTTCTGATTTACTTATTATGCTTTTGGGACATACAAATACAACCATCTCAAATGATCCAGTCACTAAAGTGGCATGTTTGATGGTAATTAGTCAAGCTTTTCTGATTTTCCAACAACATAGTCAAGTTATTTTATAGTTTCTTCTTAAATACCCTCTTTTACCAAGCGACTACAAAAACCCTTGGATTTCTTAGTGATTCACCATTTTGTACTAGTCATTCGCCATGATTTTACAAGATATTATAATCTAGTGAGAGGTTCGCCGAAAAAATTATATATACATACTATATTATTAATAAAATTGCCTCCATTTTTCCTATGTATCATGGGGATTCACCCATTTATTATACATATAAATTTAGGGAGGTTATTAAAATTTTCCCTAACAAGGGGATGGACTAATAAAAATTAAAATTGAATTTTAAAAGTTGCAACTAGTATTTTCTTGGTCAAAAACCTATAAGTTATGTCGGATGACATTATTTTAGTAGTGATAAGGATAAAATGTTTCCAAGTGATAGATAAAGAGATATAAGCACCTAGGGTTTACAATGTCTAATTTAAGATTTTTATATATTGTACATATTTTTTAGGGTTGCAAGATTAGGTCAAGTGACCTACCAAGGGTTTGAAGATAAATAGGTAAGTAGAATGGATACAAATAGGATTACTTCTTATTTGTTGTTTAGAAATAAAGTCTAAGTACATCTAAGGTTTCAATGCCACTCATCGATTGGAAAATTCCAAAAAAGGAATACCCAACACACATGAAAATGGTGACTAGAATTATAGTGTTTAAAAATGAAGAAAATTATCATATTCACTCTCAACTAGATCATTTCTACTAGCATTCAACATTTAAGATCCACCCAGGTGCTAACATGCCATGATAATACCACAAGAAAATATATAGCATTTCAATGCTAAACAAATATTAAAATATGAAAACTTAAAACTTATCTAAGAAAAACACATAGTGCCCCATAAACCAACAAATTTCATCTTCATGAGCATCAATTCCACAACATTGTCACTCTTCCTCGATAGTAGTAGAATTCCAAAATAGAAAAAGAAAAAGGTAAAAGATAATGAACTCCTTCATCAACTTACAAATTAGAAGCCTCTTATTATTACTACATGAACTAGCCTTCAAAATGTGTGGGGAACATGCCTCCCCACATAGCATGAAATACATCCTCATTAAATTTATGTTATGAATGAATGCTCCAAATTGGATTGATTCTATAGGGTAAAATGCAAGGATTGTGTACCTCAAATAAATGCACACGAGGACCTGTAATTAATTGGCAATGCATAATTATCATTCCATCCTAAAGATACAAATTATTATACAAGATATCATACTCATTATCCTAAAATAAATCTTACTGTCTAAAATCCAAGTCCGCAAATGTAGCAATTCATCATATTTTCCAATGTTTAAGTCAGAACAAATATGTACTCCGAGGCCAATCCAATTACACTCTTGGTAATGAAATTTGGGATGGGACATCATTGGAAAATACCTAACCTTAGGATATAACCTTCTATTATGTTTGACAAATATCCTACATAACTATGTTTCCCACTTATACACAACTTTCGCATAAGGCAAGTCGAAGTAAAACTTGGAATGTTGTATGAAATATGAAATATAAATATTTAAGCTCAAAGTAAATATATGACATTGTAGAATTGTGTAAAATCTTTAAATAAAAAATCTACTATTTGAATCAATCAGATTGACCAATAAATGAATCCTAGTCATGCATTTTAGTAAAGGAAATTTTGATGTGCTTCATAAAAAGGGACACCCAACCTTCATTTCAAGGAAAAATTGAATGATTCAACTTGGAGAGCATTTTTTTACTCATAAATAACATTAATACAATTAAATATTTTTAATTTTGTGAGCATAAAGTCCAAGTTAATATAAATGAAAGTGCAGCAACAATCATAGTTCATAGCGGCCACCAAAAAATGTCAACAATTTGTGAACAATAGAAACTTATTTGAAGCAAATTATTGTGTAAAATTATTAATTAAGTTTTATATAATTTTAATCAATCATATTGGCCAAGAAAGCAATTATGGTTGTGCATTTTAGTGAAGCAAGGCAATTTTGGCCTACTTCACAAAAATGCACACCTAGCCTTCATTTCAAGGCCAAACTGAATAATTCAACTTGGAGAGTATTTTTTTACTCATAGGAAACATAAATACAATTACATATTTTTTATTTTTCACATATGTATTTATGTTTTTCAAGAATACCCAAAATTTTGTGGATTTCATAAGGTAAAAGGCAAGGTTTGTGTGCCTCAAATAAATGCACACCAAGAATGTTTGGGAACAAGGGGATGGACCAAGAAAAATGGAACTTGAATTTTATTAGTTGATACTTGTAGTTTCTTGGTTAAAAACCTAGAAGTAAGGTTGTATGACCTTATTTTAATAGTAATTAGGTTTAAATGTTGCCAAGGGATAGATAAAGAGATATAAGCACCTAGGGTTTATAGGATCTATTTTAAGGTTTTCTTATATTGTACATATTTTTAGGGTTTCAAGTTTAATAATAGGTCAAGTGACCTACTTAGGGTTTGAAGATAAATAGGTAAAGGCAATGGAGAGAAAAATAGGACTAGTTTTCTATTTATGGTTTGCAGCAAACGAAGTCTAAGTAGATCTAGGGTTTCAATGCCACTCGTCGATTGGAAAAGTCATGAAAAGGAATTCCCAATGCACATGAAAATGGTGACTAGAATTATAGGGTTTAATACAATGAAGGAAATTATGGGATTCACTCTCAACTAAAGTCTTTCTACTAGAATTCAATATTTAAGGTCCACCCGAATGCTAACATGTTATGATAATACCTTAAGAAAATATATAGCATTTCAATATTAGACAAATATTAAAAGATGAAAACTTAAAGCCAATATTATAAAAACATATAGTACCTCGGAAACCAACAAATTTCATCATCCTGAGCATAAACTCCAAAACAATGATACTCTTCCTCAATAGTAGTAGAGTTTCAAACTAGAAAAAACAAAAGGTAAAATATAGTGAAGTCCTTCCTCTTGTCACCAATGTGTTACAATTTACAAATTAGATGCCTCTTCCTATTTATACATGACCTAAGAGACCTTTGAAATGTGTGGGGAACACACATCAACACAAAGCATGAAGTACATCCTCATTAAATTTGGGTGGACAATAAGTCATCCTCATTAAAAAAAATTGTGCATGAATACTCAAAATTGGATTGATTTTATGGGGTAAAAGGTTGGGATTCTGTGCCTCAAATAAATTCTCATTGGGACCTATAATTAATTGGCAGCGAAATAATGATCATTCCATCCTAAATATGTAAACATTTTCAACAAAACATCATACTCATTATCCTAAAAGAAATATTATTCACTAAAATTCAAGTTTGCTAATGTAGTAATTCATCATATATCTTCTAATGTTTAAGTCGAAAAATATATGCACTCTTGGGCTAAACCAATTACACTCTTGGTAGTGAAATTTAAAATGGGACATGATTGGACAACCTTGCATCATGTTTGAAAATATCCTACATAACTATGTTTCCCATTTATACACAACTTTCACACAAGGAAATTCGAAGCGAAACTTAGAATGTTGTATGAAATCTGAAGTATAAATATCTAATCTCTATGTGAATAAATAACATTGCGAAAGTGTGTAAAATAGTTAAATAAACAATATACAATTTGAATTAATCAGATTGGCCAATAAATGAAGCTTGGGTGCGCAATCTAATGAAGGCAGGCAATTTTCACCTAATTCATAAAAATGCACGCCCAACCTTCATTTCAAGGAAAATTTGAATGACTCAACTTGGAGAGATTTTTTTTACTCACAAGAAACATTAACACAAATAATTTTTTATGATTTAGTGATCTGAAAGCCAAAGTTAATGTAAATGAAAGTGTTGCAGTAAGCAAAGTTCATGGTGTCCCCCAAAAGTGTCAATTGTTTGTGAATAGCAGAAAATTACTAGAAGAAAATTAGTGTAAATTAGTAATTTAATAATATGCAATTTGAATCCATCATATTGGAAAATAAAAGTAGCTTGGGTATGCATTTTAGTGAAGCAAGAATTTATTTGGCTGCTTCATAGAAAACGCATGCCCAAGCTTCATTTCAAGGCAAAATTGAATGATTGAACTTAGAGTTTGATTTTTTACGCATAGAAACATTAACATGATTAAAGGAAGGGTCTGTGTGCCTCAAATAAATGTAAATCAGGAATGTTTGGGAACAAGGGGATGGACTAACAAAAAAACAAAGTTGAATTTTAATAGTAAAAATTGTATTTACTTGATTAAAACCCTCTAAGTAAGGTGTGATGACCTTATTTTATTAGTAATTAGGTTTAAATGTTTTCAAGGGATAGATAAAGAGATATAAGCACCTTAGTATTTTGAGGGTCTATTTCAGGGTTTTTCTATATTGTATATATTTTTTAGGGTTTTAAGTTTAAGATTAGGTCAAGTGACCCTATAAAAGGTTTTGGGTGCCATTTTAATGAAAAATGGACATTTAATATCTCATTTATCAATAAGTGGTTGCATGGTATAAATTTGGTCAATTCTACCTATGAGTTATATTAATATTTGATTTTATTTGAGAATAATGTTATATTATTGTAACATTCTATGTCTAAATTTTTATGGAAAAAAATAACTTGATGGAACTAGAGTAGGCATCATTTTCACTGACTTTTATGCCTCAACTCGATCATATTATGACACCAGAGTAATCACTAATTGACATTTAGATCTTAAATATTGAATGCTAGTAGAAAGCCAGGTCATAGTAGAAATACCCTTTTCAAAGCTTAACTTAGGATAGTTTCATGTACCTCCAATACGTAATAGTGACATAGGATCAAGTTTAGGATATATTTTGACCAACACATATTATGTTGATTTTTCAAAGCCTATGAGTCCCCTCGATCAATAATTGGAGTAAGTGCCCATTTTTTTAAGGCATATAAAAATGCCCATCATTAATTTAACTCATAAGTTTTTATTTTTAATGTTAACTTAGTATATTTTCCTATACTTCTAGTATCTAACAATGACATAGGATAATATGATGTCATGATTTCAATGTAACTAAAGGTTTGTCCAACTAGGCCTTGATTTTCTAGTTATAGTAAGTTTTAACTCACTTTTCATCATCATTCAGGAACATGTGCAAATTTAAACTGAGGGAATAAAAAACAAACTAAGCAATGAAATTGAGTTCCATTAGCTCCTGTAGGCATGTTTGGTCAAGGGTGATTTGGCCATGGTGCTCAAACACTTGTTTGGTACAATTCTCAAGATCTGAGAATACAATTCAGAATTTGTATGGCATGCTAATGGGCGAGACCCTAGTTGTGAAAACCATCGATGTAGACAATGATCAGTGGATGAATTTTCTAGAGAGAGGTGTCCCTTGTGATAATCCAATGTCACAATTCTAATGGAGCTAACAATTTGTCCAACCATACCTTGGATTCCCAGTTATGGTGAGTTTCAACTCACTTCTTAATGTCATTTAGGGACACATGACAAATTTCAACTGATGGCATAAAAACTAGACCAAGCAACAAAATTGAGTTTTGTCATATCTTGCAAGTATGTTTGGTCAAGGGAGAGTTAGCCACAATACCTAGACTCTTATTCAACACAATTCAGAATACAAAAGTGAATTATGTAATCTTGTCAATTGAATTATTACATATTATATAAAATTGATAATTCTATCTGATTGTAGACTTAGATAAAAAGTTAATCTTGATACACTATTTTTGCAACTATTAGTTTTCACTTCTATCCCATTACAGAAGTAACTTTCGTCTATGAATGGCTACACAACAGGGACCCTATGAGCCAATCATTCATGTTGTTGATTTAGTACCCACATGGCACAAACATTCAATGGTATATCATAGCCAAACACTCTATGATGGGTTTCATAGATACCCAACCTATGGCAACGAGCTGAATTCTATTGTCAAAGCCTATAATCAGTGGAAGAATTATATTCTTCCAAAGGTAATGACCATCCACATCAGCTATAGGACTTTTCCTACTCTAGATAATCCTTGGGAGTTAGTTCCCATTGATTTTATGGCATGTTTTCCCTCAACCGAGCATGATAACAAATGTGTTTTTGTTGTCATTGATCACTTCCTTAGATGAACCCAACCTGATTTCTTGTAACGAGGCCATTGTTGGATTTTGTTATTTTTATTGAAAACCTTAATTATTCCCTTTTATTGAGGCTCCTAAGACCCCTTCAATTCTAATATAGCAATTTCATGACTTGAATTATTTAGATTTCTTCCCTAGAGAAAACACTTATTGTTGTTTGAAGTTCTAGTTTTTTGTTTTTCTCATGCTTCTTCTTCTATGGTTTCCTTTCTTGAATTCCTTACTAAATATTTCTCAATGCCCCTTTTCTTTAGGGATATGGGGGGGATTATTCATCTAAATTGTTTGTAGAAGGAAATTTCCTTAAAGGATTTGAGTGCTTCCGTATCTATTTGAGATTGGAGGTTGTTATTGATGCTTAAGGGGGTTGATTAAAAGTTGATTTCAGTTGGGAGGAAGATATTTCACTTTCTTCAGTTGAGGTACTTTAATTGAAAGTTTCTAGGATTATAGAGTTTAGAATATGCTCTAAATAACTACGATCAATTAATTTTTATTTAATAAGGTTGAAAATTAATTGTTCGACTCAAAATGGGATTATATATTGTTTGTAGGGCATCAATACCTTTTCATTTACTTTTTGAAAAAAAAAAAATCCCCCATCCTCTTGAAATGGGCTTGCGATTGGTTTGATTTATTTTTACGACATTATTTAGTGATGAAAGGAATCTATTTATATTTTAATTTTTATTGATGAATCTAATCCCTTAACATCATTCTATCGATTTTGGTAGTCATTTTTCAAGATCAACTCACCGAATATTCTTTTACATGCATGGATCCTTTAGTTTACAAGTGATTTATCTATGTAGAGCCCAAAGAGTTTACCTATCTCGTCTTGGGTTTCATTATCCCACATGACAAGGAGGAATGGTAAGTAAACTTAGATGGAAATAACAATGGTAACCTCATATTTGAATCAAAAATCCATGTCTAATTGTTTTAATTTCATATGAGAGTGCCCATAAACCATAGGTCATGTTTAAATATTTTATCGCGACCTTTCATCCACTTAAAGGGGAAAAATGTCATAAACTTTTATGTGGTAAAATTGGTTCACTGGTCCTTGAATCAAGGGGATCTAATGGAGTTTAATCCATGCTCCTAGTGCTCATTAGATAAGGAAAAATCCATTCAACTTTCCAATCATTTCCATTTTTCCAAAATGAAGAGCTTTATTCATGAGGGCACCCACTTTCACAAAGAGAGTGTTGAAGAATATAGGGAAAGGTAGTGTAAAGCGATTCTTCGTTACTTGATAAAAATTTGTGATGCACTCTTACAATTTATATTCTTCTTCTTATTAGTGTGTGTGTTTCAACAAACTGCTACCAAAACAAAATAACAAGAACACAAAGTTTGGCTCTATTCTAGGGATAAAACCTCTCCACTCTTGAGAGGAAAACCCTTTGTAAATTTTCTCTTATTGAAGCTTCTTATTTGAATAACTGCCAAACCCTAGGCCCTTGACAAGGATATCCTCCAAGGATAAGTCAAAACCTTCCTCTTTCTGCACTATAACTTCCGGCACATGCACCTCTATCTTCTGTCACTTTTCTCCTTAGCACTTTGTCATTCTTCTGTTGCTTGTCTAAGTTAGGAAACTCTAGAACATTAGGAATTCTTTACTTCGTTCTAGAGAGAGTCTTCTTTTCTTTCTTTTGGATACCTTGTAGACCTAAATACGCATCAAATGTTTCTTCCTTCTTATGTTGTCAAATCTGCAAGGGTTTATTTGATGCACGTGTACAAAAACCCCAAAACAATCTCTTTCTCCTCGTTGTCTTTTCCTTCTTCTTCGCTAGTTGGGGAGGCCTTATGGTCCTTGTTTCTTAGCCCAAAACCAAGATATGTGTTACTACTGTAACGACCACAGGAAGCCTCCTTTATCTTCGCATATGTGGCTGTGAAAACCCTAGAAAATGTCTCTTCTTCTTCGTTCTTTGTCCTTCTTGCTTTCTGCCCTTGTAAACCCTTTACGTTGGCTTTCTTCGTCCTCCTTAGTACTATTTTTTCTGCCTTATACCCTCGCTGATTTCAGAGAGAATTTGTTATACTTTTGAGGAATGGACAACCTCTATAAATAGAGGTTTGTCCCTCATCTTCAAGCCAACTTAATGATCTATTAGGTTGACTTGACAGTTCCACTATAATTCATATTTTCTTCATTATTTTGTTGCTTGGAGACTTCATTGATGCTAGGAGAGGATTTGACTTGTCTTAGAGGTGTTCCCATGACCTTGTAAATTGACATTCATGATGTAGCATGCCCTCTAAGGGTCTCATCATAGTTGCATTTTGACTTTGACTTTCTAGAAGCACTTTAAAATGTGCTTGACCTATTTTCAATGAGCAAGAAACGCATTGACAAATACTATAAAAATAATTTATATTTTCTTGAATGAATACAAATATCAAAATTACATTTATGAAGACCAAACCTAGTTACATTTCCTTCAACACTCCCTCTTAAATAGGGAGCTATTCATACAACATTACAAGGTATTTGGCAATTTCCAATCTTGAAGAATTCGCATAAGAGAAACTGGATTAGTAATCCATCTGTTATATCATCATATTCATCAGCATTGTCATAGTGCAAGGTCGTGACTAACAACTCCATCTCTTTATGAGTCCATGACCTACAATGTTGGCGAGACCAATGATTTATAGACACCTTCATCATTGTCTCTCAAGGTACATACCCACCCGGGTGTTCACCGAGTATGACCTTCGAGGACTATTCTTATCTTGGGTTCCCATCCCTCAAAGAATATCGGTCCTCTTGCCTACTCTTGTCTTGGATGCCCTACACATCCTTAAAGAGTACCAGATGCCAGATGATTACCTAATCCTCCTATTCTTTCTTTTCGAATGAAGACAAGAATTTTGTGTCTAAGTTGTGTCTACATTTCCATTCATGGCCTTCATCTAGACTTACAGTTGTTAGTCCTAGTCTAGTGCATGACCCATGAAATTGAAAACACAACTGTCACTCCTTTGTAATCATGGGTGATCCAAAACTCCCTCTTCATCAGGGACCTATCAAAGCTCCCTCTTAAATGGGGACTCTTTCCTTCACTAGCAACTTTTTCTTCATGGGTCCTTTAGCTGCTTGATCTCCTTCCTTTCTTAATGTCATGAAGTCTTTGTACAAACTTCTTCTCGGTAGGGCACCATCCATCAATCACTTTCCTTCTTATTTTGTCATGCCATTGCTTCGTGGAAAGTGACTATCAATTTTTTCTTGTCATCTTGGCCACTCCTTTGTCATCTTGTCCATGCTTAAAAATACTCTCCTCATGGATGCTTCATAGTACTTTCTAGGTTACATGCTTTGACTTAGTAGCCCATCATGACTTCATCCTAATATTGCTTCAACATTACATTCTCTTTTGTTGAATGGCTTCTTCATCACGACATCTTTGTAGAGTAGAATCAGTTATCTGCATCTTTTTTATCTCCAAGGCCTTCATAGGTGTCAAGGGTCCTTTCTTCCTTTATCAGAGTTGTCCTACCTTCTTTCAGGAGATATCTTCAAGACATTTTGTCAGATAGTGATTCTCGGTGATCATGGTGTTCTTCACATGCATGATCTCTTTCTTAATTTGCTTCTTCTTAGATATATAGGTCAACCATCTAATTTTTCTTGTGAGAGCATTCCTTCATTGCTAGCTTTTTGGACTTGTTAGCATTTCTTCTTGCTTCATAGTCAACAATCTTATGCTCCTTATGTGATCATGTTCTTTTGTTGACCTTCATTGCATTGCGGTACATGCCTCCAAGTATATTCTTGGTGAAATAGATTCTTTCATGCTTGATCATGTTATAAAACTATACCCATGAATCAATAATATACAAATGAAAACATGACTTAAACTTTGATGCATACATACCTCATCTTGATTCTCCTTTGATCATCCTTTGGTGTGGCCCTTCTTACTTCATCTTAGCTTGTCTGCATATCATCCTTTTCTTGAAACCCATGAATGGGATTCCCAATGAGACATTTTATTTGGTCCATGAACCTTCTTTTGAAGATTCCATCATAGGATCTTAAAGATCCTTGCCTTGCAAATGTTTCCTTTCTTTTGATGATGTAGGTCTTCTAAGATTCTTATCATGATCAATTTTCTTTCATCATGTATGAGGTCCTATACGAGGTATTATTTTTATACATGAATATCCTGAGCTATATTTGTCATGCTCCTATATTCTAGAAGGTATTTATACTTATGCATTTTTGTTCTTATCATAAATGCTACATCTATATGAGTATCTAAAACTCTATGTACATCATGCTATTAGATTCTAGAGGATGTTTCTAGCCATGTAATTTTAATTTATTCCTATATGCTCCTATCTACACAAAACTTTGAAAGAAACCTGGAAGTAAAGAGTTCGAACTAGTCATAGTAGAGATCTGGAGGATCTTCCTTCTTTTTCTTCTTCCCTTCTTCTTTCATCGCTTGAGTTATGTGAGCTTCTTCCCTCTTCCTTTTGTTATTGTTGTCCTTCTTAAGCTTAAGACAATCCCTTCTGTATTTTCCATATTCTTGGCATCCAGAACATTGGATCTTGGACATGTCTTTGTTGTTTTTTTCTTCGTGGACCAAACTTGCCAAATTTACCCTTTATTTTGGCCATGGTAGCAAATGCTTTCTCCTTTGATACCACATCTTCTTTTGCCTTAAGTCTAGTTTCCTCTATCTTGTATAGCGACCACACTTCACTGAGAGTGGTTGCTTCCTTTTTGGCATATATTCTTTATGTCAAGTTTCCCCACTCCTCAGGGAGAGCATTGAGTACTACAATTGTCATCTCCCCATCAGACATGACTTCCCCAAGCTCTTGAAGTTGATCTCCCATTTTAGATATTTTCATGAAGTAGGGAGCTATTCCTTCCTTTGTTATCTTCATCTTGTATAATTCGTTTCTCAAATATATTACTTCTCCGGTTGTGGATACCGAGAATAGCTTTACTAGCTTCTCATAAATTTATTTTGATGTCTCAAACTTGGATACATAAGGAATGAGAGAGTATTTGATTGATTCTAACATAATCCTTTGAGCTCTTGTCTCATCCTTATTGTACTTGGCTAAGGCTTGAGCCTGTTCCTTATCAAGGATAGTGATATTCCCTTTGATATGCTCTAGGAGTTCATTCTCCTTGAGTATCCAAGAAAGTTATTGGTACCTACCAATTTATTGCTTTCCTTGAAAAAAGACATTGAAATATATTCAAAAGGAGACATGTACTTACTTGATAGATTTTGAGATGTAATGGATTTTCTTCCTCCTTAAAGGCTTGATGGCTTGTCTTCCTTGGATCTTGATGTTCTTCAAGTTGTCTTCTCCAAGTGGACTTTCTTGGTGATGAAGTTTACTTGAAGACTTGTAGCTTGATGTAGGTCTTGCTTCATTCTACTCTTCTTTGTAGGTGCCTTTATGTAAGGATCTTCTTCTAGATTTGTAGACCTCCTTGATGACTGATGGATTTATAGACCCTTCCTGTCATTGAAGTGATTGAGACTTCTAGGCTTGATGCTTCAACTTTGTAGATGCTTCTTCTTGATGGATGTTGTTGAGTTTCCCTTTCCTTGATGTGTCACCTTAGCATGATACCATGTTGTAGAATCTAGGGCAAGGTGGTGTAAAGTGATTCTTCGTTACTTGGTAACAATTTATGATGCACGTTTACAATTTATATTCTTCTTCTTATTAGTGTGTGTGTTTCATCAAACTGCTACCAAAACAAAATAACAAGAACATAAAGTTTGGCTCTCTGTCAGGGACAAAACCTCTCCACTCTTGAGAGGAAAACCCTTTGTAAGTTTTCTCTTATTGAAGCTTATTACTTGAACAACTGCCAAACCCTAGACCCTTGACTAGGATATCCTCCAAGCATAAGTCAAATCCTTCCTCTTTTTGAACTATAACTTCTGGCACATGGACCTCTGTCTTATGACAATTTTCTCCTTAGCACTTCGTCTTTCTTCTACTGCTTGTCTAAGTTAGGAAACCCTAGAACATTAGGGATTCTTTACTTCATTATAGAGAGAGTCTTATTCTCTTTATTTTGGATACGTTGTAGACCTAAATACACATCAAATGTTGTTGCCTTCTTCTGCTGTCAAATCTGCAAGGGTTTACTTGTTGCACATGTGGACAAAAACCCTAAAACAGTCCCTTTCTCCTCATTGCCTTTTCCTTCTTCTTTGCTGGTTGGGGAGGCCTTATGGTCCTTGTTTCTTAGCCCAAAACCAAGATACTTGTTACTATTTTAATGACCGCAGGAAGCCTCCTTTATATTTGCATGTGTGGTTGCAGAAACCCTAGAAACTATCTCTTCTTCTTCGTTGTTCTTCCTTCTTGCTTGATGCCCTTGTAAACCCTTTACCTTGGCTTTCTTCATCCTCCTTAGTACTATTTTTCCTACCTTATACCCTCGCTGATTTTAGAGAGAATTTGTTATACTTTTGAGGAGTGGAAAACCTCTATAAATAGAGGTCTATCCCTCCTCTTCAAGCCCACTTGACTGTCTATTAGGCTAACTTGACAATTTCACTATAATTCATCTTTTCTTCATTATTTCACTGCTTGGAGACTTCATTGATGCTAGGAAAGGATTTGACTTGTCTTGGAGGTGTTCCCATGACCTTGTACATTGATATTTATGATGTAACATTCCCTCAAAGGGTCTCATCATAATTAAATTTTGACTTTGACTTTCTAGAAGCACTTTAAAATGTGCTTGACCTATTTTCAATGTGCAAGAAACTCATTGACAAATACTATAAAAATAATTTCTCTTTTCTTGAATAAATACAAATATCAAAATTACATTTATGAATATTGAACCTAGTTACATTTCCTTAAACAGAGAGAAGGGGCACTTCAACTATTTTGACATACCAAGTGGAGGTGCCATACCTGACATGCTTCACTTTCTTGATTACAACATTTTTCTACTATTATGAAAGTTACATTAATTTGGATAAAGGGGTTTCACAAGGGACACTGCGTACTGTAGTGGTAGAGCTCATCACACTTGAAGCACTTGACCTTTGGGAGGTTCTTCTTCTTCTTCTTCTTCTGCTCTCCCCACCCGTGAAAATGACCTTTAGATGTTAGGGCCACATTCTCTTCCTCGTTGTCCAATCCCTTGTTGTTGTTGTCATTGATGGTACTCTTCAAAAGAGCCCTCCTAAAATCCTCTTGTTGTAGAATGGACCACATCATGTCCCACTTCAGCAAGGACACTTGAAGCACTTGACCTTTGGGAGGTTTTTCTTCTTCTTCTTCTTCTTCTGCTCTCCCCACCCCTGAAAATGACCTTTAGATGTTAGGGCCACACTCTCTTCCTCGTTGTCCAATCCCTTGTTGTTGTTGTCGTTGATGGTACTCTTCAACAGAGCCCTCCTAAAATCCCTTGTTGTAGAATGGACCACATCTTGTCCCACTTCAACAAGGTATCTCTGCCCAATATACTCTTGACAAATACCTATCAGTCCTTTGAGACACTATTTAGTGCAAATCATGCAAGCTCTGTGGGTTGGGATGCCTCCCCAATGGCTGACAGTTGATCTTGGACTTCCTGAATCTGAGTGAGAAAGACATCTATGCTCTCGTCCTTCTGCATCCTGGTGTTCTTTAGCTTCTCTTGGAGAATCATCTTTAGCAACTCGAAAGAACACTGAAATAGCGCAGACAAAGCATCCCACATCTCCTTGGCTACCGTTTTGCCTACCACGTGTGGGACTAGATGTTCTCAGACATCATCAAAAATCATCATATTTTCCTTCACCATTTATTTCGTGTACTCCCTCTGTTGATCGGGGTCCTGGGAAATTGCTACTACATTTTTTGCATAGGTCTTCAAGCCATGTTCATCTAGAACAAAGGACATCCTAGCCTTCGAGATGACATAGTTGGAGGCTCCCTCCAACTTGTCCTGATATCTGAGCCCTATTGTGGTCATCATTGAATTCATTGAAAACTGCCTCTTTCCCTCCTCTTGTATGTTGGATCTGCTATACACACTCCCTTCTCAAGTGAGGAAATCTGCACTCAACTATTGCTAATTTGCCTAGAAAAATCGAACTTATAAAAATCGAAGTCCCCAGAGAGAAATTCCCCCCTCTGTGTGTACTTTTGCCTTCCCCCTAACATTGGTTCTGCTATTGCAAAACCCTCTCCGTCCAACCAAAAATTTTATCAGCAAAAATTTGAGTTGTTGTTGCTCCCTCTGACTGTTGGAATCACTATCCCAAGGAACTCGGTTTTTCTACCAACTGCAACTAAAAGTCGAACTGTTTCCGTAGTAATTCAGCCTGCTTATCTGGGAATTGTGCAGTGTTTGAGAATTTTGACTACTTGTGACCTCTAAACAATGATTTCTCTCCTTTGTTTCTAACCTTCCCGACTGATCACTTACACTCTAATTCCATGTGAAATTTTCATCTATCACAACAACTAGAGATTATTTTCCTAATTGTTAGTTTATTTAACAATTTATTTGTAGATTCCTATGACAAATACCAAATAATTCACACTGTGATTTTCACAAATAAACCGCATAAGAAAAATAGCACTAGAATCTGAGAAAATTTAGTACACACAAAATTTACAAAGATATTTTTGGAAAAATATCTTCATAAAAACCAAACTTGAAAACCGGTGCAGTAGCTGGGGGTTTTATTATTATGCAGTAGTGAGAAATTATGAGTACAATAATCTGGATGCTAAAATCTAGCTATCCTATAGAGAAAATATTGGCGAAAATATCTAGAGGGAAATTACCCTCACTCCGGGCAATTCTGACACTGGACTACTTTTGAAAAGCAAGTCATCCAACTAGAACTGCGTAGGCTCTACATCAACCTGATGTTGCCTATTGCAACTACTACCTGCACTGACTACTAGTCTACTTGTCTTACCTGCTGCTGACTTGGAAAATGTCTCTCCAACACTTCAGAACCTCTACCTAGCCTTTGGAACTGAAAACATTTTCCCTCTTCAACAAGTCGACGCAAAGGGTCCTGGGGTTGACGCAAGTTAGTAGGAGGCTGACACAGAGGCCAAAAGGGCCATTGCTGAGCTTCAATTGTGCCAAAGAGGGTTTTGTGGGACAGGTTTTCTGAGTACCTATTTCCGAATATAGAGGTATTGATGTCGTGTATTTTTTTCTCTGTTGGGTGAGTCGGTTAGGCACCCAGTTGTACTCAGATAGACTGCATAATAATATACCCTCAAAATAGCTGCACTGTTTTTTCCACATTGGGTTTTTTCAGGGACATTTGTCCAAAAATAATGATGTCACTTGTGTGCTTGTTTTCTTTCAGTTGTTGATCTGTAGATGTTGTGATTGTATTGTGTTTATTACGGTATTTAAATGTATTAAATAACTTGTTCGAATTTGAACAAGTAGAAGAAATAAACTAGCAGAATACAGATTAGTTTTCTAACGAATAGACTTAGAAATTTCAACATGGTATTAGAGTGTGGTTGCAGATCACAGGAAAGCTGAAGGCATCAGCTGAGCAGAGCATTTGTAGAAGATTCAGTTGTCCCGAGTGATGGAGCTGATCCTTGCAGAAGTGACAGAGGAAGGGTTGATGCAGAGGGACTGCGTCATCAGTCTGGGCCAGAGAAAGGCTAGCGCAGAGGCTGAGGAGGGGAGAAACAAGCTCACGCAGAGCCATACAAAGGCTAGGAGGGTTGATGCAGTTGGATAAGGGAGTTGTTTTGCAGGTGTCAAGATTGCACAGAGTCTAGAGGCTCAGTCCTTCAGTTGCTAGGGAAAAGGAAGCTATGGGCAGTTTGCGGGAGCGAAGCTGGTGGGGTACTGTGGTCAAAATAGTACCTAACAGGGCAAGACCAAGATAGAGGGAGTTGCTACCGAGGCGAATTTCTAGCCAAGGAATTCGGATCAGTGTTGCAGTTGCATAGATGATCAAGGAGGGGCAACTTGAAGGCAGCAGAAGGATTTCCAAGAGGGAAATCGGGATTCAGAGGGAGTCCAAAAGAGAAATTCCAAATGGGAATAGAGAGACTCAACAGGAGTCGAACAGAGGACTTCCAGGAGGGAAGTAGAAAGACTCAAAGAGTCGACAGAAGAGCAGCAAGATGGCCGTGAATGGGCTAAGAGATCAAGACAGGCTAGATAGAGTGTCCAACTTTGTGGTCTGGAAGGCCAAGATATTGTCGATTCTAGATAGACATCACATCAAGGGCTTTGCCTTGAGAGAAATGGTTATCCCAGTTCACCCAGTAGCTAGTGAAAGGTACGAGGAGGCAATGGCTAAGGCAAAGTGCATCATCCTTGATGGGGTCAAGGATCATGTGGTTCAACATATTGCAGAGAAGGAAACGACAAAGGAGATGTGGGACACTTTGAAGACATTGTACCAGCATACTTCCATGCAAAGGAAAATGTTCTTGGACAATCAACTAAGGTCATACCAGATGCAGAAGGGAGAGCAGATAGATCACTTCCTCAACAGGTTGCAGGAGATGCAGGACCAACTGACCTCCATAAGGGCTATGCTAGATAAAGAATTGATGGTAAGGACTGCACTTAACGCAGTCTCCGAGGATTGGGAGATATTTGTCTAGAGCATACTGGGCAGGGTGAGTCTTCCAGATTGGGAAGAACTGTGGGCAGCTCTTCGTCAAGAAGAGATCAGATGGCTAACTAAGACGAGAGGTAGCAGCAAAGGAGTGAGGATCAAGAAGGAAGAGGAAGAGGATGCAGCTCTAGCATTTGCGGGAAAGTAGGAGAAAAGGAAGAAGAAAGACTTCTCCGAGGTTAGGTGCTTCCACTGTGGGGAACTGGGTTACTATGCGAACCGATTTCCAAGGAAGAAGAGTAAGGGAGAGGCTTTAGACTTGAAGGTAGCGCCAACGAAGGCGGAGAAATAAGTCGAGGAGGATGACGATTGTGACATGAGTGCTCATGTGCCACTCAAGAAGAAGTGGGCAGACATCGAGCTATAATCAGGAGGACTATATGTGATGAGGAGTAGGATCCTTTAGGTGCCCAACCTTTTGGATTATACCTTGCTATAGGAGCCCTGAAGAGAGAGTAGTAGGATTGGTGGATGTCGGTAGAAATAGATGCGGATGAAGCAGCAGAGAGTGCTACAGTGCAGAAGTCCCCTGGTAGTGCGAGGCTAGCATGCTGCAATAGTACGAGAGGCACGAGAGTGTTGCACCAGTGCAGGACGACACAGAGAGGTGTGCAACGGTGCGAGATGCAGGGAGTTGTTGCAACAGTGCAGAGGTCAGTAGAGGGAGCACTTGTTAGTGACAGAGGGAGATTCAACATTGGGAGTGTTTCTAGCCTGACAAGGATGTCAGAAGTTGGGTGGATCAGTTACTTACTTCTCAGTAACTGAGTTGCAGTGCAATAGTAGTATGTAGTTGCACGATGAGAGGGGGATGCAGTGCAGATGCAGTGTTGGGAGTATGGCCCAGCAACAACACGGATGCAGAGGGAGTTGTTGTATGGATGCAACAGTGATAGTGGCAGGCCATGGGTAGTAGTATAGGATGCAACAGTGCAGAGGATGTTGGGCAGGGAGGCCTAGCATCAACATAGGTACCGATGTCAGATAATCAAAGTGATGCTCAGTGGAGTATTATTAGAACACAATCCTCACTAAGAGGGAGTGTTGATTTGGGGTAGCATTGGATGTGCTTTAGCCATGAAAATTGGTGGAGAGGCTAAAGCACATGAGATCTCCAAGAACCAAAAAGGGTTTGGGTAGACTCTAATCGGTTTGAGAGATATTAAAATAATTAATATATTTAATGGAGTTCCTAAGTCTAAACTTAGGAAAAATAAAATATTAATGGGTATTAATATAAAACTTTGTTAGAATGTTCCAAAGGATAAGGATCAAGGCAAATCTAATCTTAGTCATCGATTAGAGATTTAATCTTGGTTGTTGAAGGACCAACGAGAAAAGTATAAGAAGAGGTTTGAGGGTTAGTTGGAAAACACACCAGAGTGACCACTCATTCATTTTGCTAGAGCAGGGTTGCTAAGCAAAGTTGAATCAGTGATCAGCAGCGAGGGGTGGTGAGTAT
Organism: Pinus taeda; assembly: GCA_000404065.3. Taxonomy (NCBI): domain Eukaryota; kingdom Viridiplantae; phylum Streptophyta; class Pinopsida; order Pinales; family Pinaceae; genus Pinus; species Pinus taeda. The sequence goes on from APFE030008985.1 coordinate 122,397, forward strand.
GAGGCAGAGACAGTATTGAGAGACCAACACATAAGCAAAAGCAGAGAGAGCGAGAGCAATAACCAATCCAGGCTACGCAAAGCCCAACAGAGTCAGTGTAGAGGCCAAAGGGACTGTGTAAAGGTCCCAGAGGCTGTTGGAGTGACGCAAAGGGTCCCAGAGGCTGCGTAGTGCCTCAGAGGGCTGACACAAAGGGTCCTAAAGCTTATGCAGAGGCCAGAAGGGCTAGCGCTGAGCTTCAATTATGCCAGAGAGGGTTACGTGGGACAAGTTTTCTGAATACATGTTTCTGAATATAGAGGTATTGTTGCCATGTATTTTTTCTTTGTCAGGTGAGCTAGTTAGGCACCCAATTGTACTCAAATTGACTGCATAATAATATACCCTCAGAATAGCTGCACCAGTTTTCCCACATTGGGTTTTTCCGGAGACATTTGTCCAAAAATAACAGTGTCACTTATGTGCTTGGTTTCTTTCAGTCGTTGATCTGTAGATGTCGTGACTGTATTGTGTTTAGTTCAGTATTTAAATATGTTAAATAACTTGTTCGAATTTAAACAAGTAGAAGAAATAAACCAACAAAATACATATTAATTTTCTAACGGATAGACTTAGAAAATTCAACACCAAGTAGGTGGCAATCCTAATAGCACAGTGATCATGAGTTCTTTGTTTGGAACAATTTCATCAATGGCCAAAAGATCATCTTTGATTCTTGTTATATTCACAAAGGAGGCCACTATATCTTCTTTATTCATTTTTGTGGTCCTTAGTTTATTCTTCAAGCTTGCCACTTGACCATTGTTCTTAACAATGAATAAATTTAACAAGGCTTCATACATTTCCTTAGCATGATTGATGTTGGCTATAAATGGGGCAAGGTTGTCCTTTATTCCTTCTACCATTAGAGTCATGGCCACCAATTCTAATTCTCTGAACTTTACTTTGTCAACATCACTAGAGTCATTTGTAGGCTTCTTTAATTTTACTTTGACCAAGTGAAGTGATTTTTTCTTTTCAAGGATGAGGTCAATCCTCTTCTTCCAAGTTCTATAATTTGAGGCTTCTTCAAGTTTTTTCTCTCCCTTGATTGTGTTAGACATCTTTGTTGAATATAGTAGGCTCCTGCCCTAAGATAATCCTTTTGAATGGTTCCTTAATCAAGTGCTTGACACTGACTTTTTCTTCTTTCTTCACCAAAGCTCAGATACCATGTTAGAACATCAGAAAGGCAGAAATATTTTCTTATTCTTGATAATTACTTATGATGTTATTGTTTTGTTATTACGTTTCTTTATATCTCACATCTTTTAGTTCATCAAGCAATTACCAAAGAAATAACACATAAAACAATGGACACCAAATGTAGGCTCACAGCCAGGGAAAAACCCCTCTTTAGGGGAAAACCTATGCAGTAATTCTTCCCTCAATAGTTTTCAGAGATATTCCAAGACCCTTAATCTTGACACAAGCTTTCCTCCACACCAAGTCAACCTTCTTCCTTACTTAGAGATGATCCTTCTTGACCTAGCAGCAACAACATCAATGACAACACTTTCTTAGACTCAGCAACTCCAATCTTGCCTTAGAGACTTTGATCTTCACTTAGAAGCTTTGATCTTGGCCCAATACAGCTTCTTGAGGTGGCAGCATCACACGACAACTGGCTATTACATCAATACAGCAACTGGGTATGACATCATGGACAATTGACTACGACATCAACAAGAGAACTTTGATCTTCCAAACTAGGGCATGAGAGAGAGATAGTTGCACCAAAGGTTCAGTTTTCCCTTTTTCTTTCTCCTAGACCAAACTCACACTTCCTTCTCCTCCTCCTTCTGTTTCACGCTTCTTTCAGCATTAATAGATATCGAACTTGCTTGTGAGGGAGTGTGCTTCAAATGGAATTTGAATGGCTTCATTTATAGCCCTTTGGTGAGGTCGAATAGACTCATTTGAGGCCAACTTGATCATCTTAAGGCCAACTTGGTGTGCAGACAACATAATTCATATTTGACTCAATATTTAACATTTTTACATGATTCAAAAGCCCAAGAAGGGTCTCTTTAAAAGTACAATGACTCTATTGACTTAGAATAAATTCTAGAATTCCTCAATGGGGAATTTGACCTAAAACATAATGACTCAAGCATGAAACTAATGCTTTAATAAGTCATAATAGTAATAATAAAAAATATTTTCTTTATTCTTTTGACAAGTACATTACATGATGACTCAAATACATTAATGAATACCCAACCTAGTTACATTTTCCAAAAAGGGTTTTTGCAGAAGAAGCTGCTGGATAGGTTGAAGTTGCAAAAGAAGTTGCTAGATAGGTCGAAGTTGCATAAGGAACTATTGGATAGGTCGAAGTTGCATAAGGAACTGTTGGATAGGTCGATGTTGCAGAAGAAGTTGCTAAATAGGTCGATGTTGCAGAAGAAGCTCCTGGATAGTTCAAAATTGTAAAAGAAGCAACTAGAAGTCTAAATTGTAGAAAGAAGCTGGAGGGTCTTGGTCAAGGGTCAAAGGTCTTGGAACTTGTCAATTGAAAGTATATAAGAAGAGAAATAATTCTGGTGGGTTTTCCTCTCAAGTTGGAGATATTTTGGCACTGATTGATCACCTACATTTTGTGTCCTATTGTTTCATTGTTTTTTATGTTTTGGTAGTTGTTTGATGATAGAGAAGATTAATTGTAATAAAGGAAAGAAGTAAATCAAGAAATGTAAAAATCCATCACAAGCAGTTATCAACGAAAGAGAAATCACCTACACTTGTTGCCCCTAGATGTCTCAACAAATAAGGGAGCAAGTGTTGTTCACAATGACTTGGCCACTCAAGACCTAATTTTGTTTATTCACCAATTTTGGATTACCCTAATCCCTTTAGTAGACTATGCCTCTTCTACCACATTTGAGCCAACCTCCCCCACAACATCCCTTGAACTACAATATCATCCGATGTTGGGGATCCAAATGACCAGTACCTTCCTCCCATTTCCCAATTTTCATCTCTTGAATTGACTTGTTCCAAATATGATATTTTTTATCAACTTGTTGGAATGCATCCCTTAGTTTGATCTAGATTGGATCATTATCCTATTTTTCATCCATCTTGATGCTTTAAAGTGGAAAAACTTGAGGAATTAGTGCACAAGATAATTTTTATTAGTGGTCTAATTAGGAAAATTTTGAGTAAAAAACTTCAAGATCCATATCGAGGCATTAATTGTGGTCATAACCTTGTTATAGACCTAAATTCCATAATCTAACATTGGCATCTTTCCAAAGGTGCAAGAATCGCCTTAATCGGAGCTTGTATGAGAAAGTTATGCATCTCGGAAAATGACCTATTGAAATTGATCACCCTAATTCAAGAGGACGTCATGTCAGCCCTAATTATTCATGGCAAAGGGGCTACACAACGTGATCATAATGAAGTCTTTAGAAGAGTCAATATTGTAACTCTAGTAAGAGTTTGAAAGAGTAAATCTAACTACTAAGAGGCTATCGGGTTGTGTTATCGCTCGGCCTGTAGGAGGAAACGGGGTTTCATTCTATTGGAAACATTTTGTTCTATAGATGAGCAAAGTCGCTGACACTGCATAGCAAGAGAGAAAACAAATAGGGTTTGTACATTATAGCAACCAATGGACCATAGGTCTCACTTCTTTGTACTTGCATCCATTTCTATTTAAAGAAAGAGAGAACAAAGCCTAATCACCTTCCAGCCTAGAAAACTGCAAGTAATGACATTTTCTTTTAGTCAAACTGCATCATATTTCATCCATTTACATTTACAGGTACACTTTTTAGAACCTTGAAACAGCACATTATATATTTGTTGCATATTATTCCAGCAATTGAGGCACATTAATGGCATAGGGTCTGAGGCTATTTTCAGATTCTGGTAGCAGATTTTGGGAGAATGTTTACAGACTGCCTACATCAACATGACACGTTTTTACATGTCCAAAGATGTTGTAATCATAATGTTCTCCCAGTATGCAGACATGATTCTGAATGTACTGCACTGGCAGCCCTTATACTAACTCAAAAAATCAGTTGTGTTCAGATTTACTATACTAAAATGTTATAGGCCAAAGCCAGCAGCAGTTTGAAATTACACAAAGATATCAGATGTTATTATCATAATGCTCTCCCAGTATGAAGACATGACTTTGAATGTATTGCCGTCGCAGCCCCTGTACTAACATAAAAAATCAGTTTTGTGCTCAGATTTACTCTACTAAAATGATATAGGCCAAAGCCAAAAGCAATTTGAAGTTATACAAAGATATGAGATGCGGCATTGGCAGCACTTAAAGTTTTAAAAAAAGTGCGTTCTCCATACTCCAGAGGTGAGAATTCCATGTTGTGGCCGTGGAGACCTGGGCTAATGCCAGAAGCCACTGTTTTTCCTCCTTTTCTCGAAAATTTATATACTCAAATTTCCAAACAAATTTATGAACCCTAATCTCCTTACGAAGGAATTTTGGAACTCCGAAAATTTTCCTGGACGTCTTTTCTTCAGATTTATTGAACATTCAGAGATATCCCTCCCCTCTATACGTCAATAAGGGAAAAATAAAATAAAAAATTGGGGTAAGAGAGGCTCGAACTCTCGAGTTCAGGATTACTCAAACCAGATATGAGACATATGCACCACCACCCCACACAATCAAATATAAATAGACATCATCTAATGTTCAAGAAAAACCTTAATTCCTTTCCGAGTAATGGAGAGCAATGAACTGTAAAGATAGTTATCAATTTGTCCAAACTAACCATAGGCTCTCCATTTATAAAAGGTTCAGAACATGGACTGAAATTTGCTTTGGCTCCAAAACAAGATCCTTGTTAAAAATTGAATTTTAACACTGAAGACTATAAGACAGGAATGCACTGAGAATCTTAGATGAGTGAAATTGTGTGGCAACAACTTCAATTTTTTTAGAAAGAATGTGAAGCGATACATATTGAAGGGTTTTATGGTTGTGGGACTACATCTAGCACTTGATCATGAGGAACCACTTTTGAGTTTTGGCTTACTTATTTTGATGAGTCTATATGTACCTTTGGATGAGCTTGATTACTGATTTATGACTGAACACTTGATAATTGGGAATTGGAGGGCATTTCCAAAAGATTTGCAGTTCTGTTATAATGATACCTCGGAAAATTGCAATCTGTGGCTTTTTCTTTCTTTAAACGACCTTCATCATATTTCATCCATTTACAGGTACACTTTTCAGAGCCTTGGAACAGCACATATATAATTGTCTCATACTATTCCTGCAGTAGAGGGAGATTAACAGCATAGGGTCTGAGGTTCATTTTCAGATCCTGATAGCATATCTTGGGAGAATGTTCACACATTTGATTACTTCCTACCTCAACATGACCCGTTTTCACTTGTCCAGACTCCAAAGATGTTATTATCATAATGACATCCCAAGTGTGCAGACATGATTTATCAGACTGAATGTGTTGTTGTGGCAGCCCTTATACTAACTCAGAAAATCAGTTTTGTGCTCAGATTTACTACACCGAAATGATATAGACCAAGCCAAAAAACAATTTAAAGTTACAAAAAGAGCTCAGATTTACTACACCGAAATGATATAGGCCAAGTCAAAAAACAATTTAAAGTTACAAAAAGAGCTCAGATTTACTACACCGAAATGATATAGGCCAAATAAAAAAAACAATTTGAAGTTACAAAAAGATACGAGAAGCGGAGGGTTGGCAAGGAGACCCCTGGTAGCGCTGTAAATTTTGAAAACATTCTGTTTTTTAACATTCAAAAATAACTCTGGAATATGTCTTTGTTTTCGTGGCTATAGATGAGTACCGTCGGATAAGAATTTCATCATGTGGCTGTAGTTTAGTGGTGAGAATTCCACGTTGTGGCCGTGGAGACCTGGGCTCGAATCCCAGCAGCCACAATTTTGCGCGGTTTTCTTTAGAAAATTAAACTCCATTCTACTTCGGAACAAATTATGAATTTCACTTTCCTTGCGATTCCTAGGAACCTCATTCATCTATAAATTTGCTGAAATTACGAAATTCCTAGCCGCCACAATCGTCTATAATTCTCATAAAATTATGACCTCCAATCTACTTCCGAGAGTTTAGGAATTCGAAATTGCTTCAGGAAATTTTCCTGGACGTCTTTACTTCATATTTATTGAACATTCAGAGATATTCCTTTCACTTCTACCTCAATGACGAACAATTGGAAATTGGGGTGAGACGGGCTCCCAATTCTCGAACTCAAATCAGTTATGAAACTTACGCCTGCTACGGAATAAATTTATGAACTCTATCGTTACGAAAATTCCTAGCCGCCGCATTCGTCTATAATTCTGATAAAATTATGTACTCCAATCTCCCTCCTAAAAGCATTTAGGAATTCCAAACAGCTTTCAAAGAATCCAATCTCCTTCCTAGAAGCATTTAGGAATTCCAAACAGCTTTCAAAGAATCCAATCTCCTTCCTAGAAGCATTTAGGAATTCCAAACAGCTTTCAAAGAATCCAATCTCCTTCCTAGAAGCATTTAGGAATTCCAAACAGCTTTCAAAGAATCCAATCTCCTTCCTAAAAGCATTTAGGAATTCCAAACAGCTTTCAAAGATTTGCCTGACGTCTTCTTTTCTTCATATTTGTTGAACATTCAGAGATATTCCTTACCCTGTAAGTTAAAAAAATGGGGTGAGAGAGGCTCGAACTCTCGACCTCAGGATTGCTCAAATCAGCTATGAGACCTACGCGCTAACCAACTGCATCACCACCCCATACGGTCAACTTTGAATAGAAATCGTCTTTCATTATCGAGTAATGGAGATCAAGAAACTGATTGGCAAGCCACGGGTTCCACAGTTCTCTCAACAACTAAACGCATGACCCTTAACATCTTCACCTTACCGTCTTCCAGCCCTTCTTCCATCTCGCGCTTGGAGGCTCCCACCCCCTGGCTTTTCTTAAACTGAACACTGATGGCGGTTTCTAAATGCAATCGGAAGGCCGCTGGTTTAGGGGGATATTTTGAAATTACTTGGGAAAACCAATAAATATCCATGCTGGACCTCTGGGGCATAGCACAAACACTGCTGCTGAACTCACAGCCTTGGAGGAAGCTCTCAAGATCGTCCAGAGGCAAGGTCTCCAATCAAACATGACTGCTGAACCCAGGTGCAGCAGGATCGAACCTCCCTGGGTTGGGTGTCAGACATGCGAGCCGTGAGTGCGGGCCGCCGCCACCCACTAAAACACAAGCCTAGGGGACGTGGCAGTACCCCTCACTTGAGGTTTGTAATGCCATGCCATCAGTTCGGGACTGGGAGTTACTTGACATTGTCCTCATTCCGCCACTTCTTGCTTAATACGACACTAAATCTTCTTGCCTGATTTCGTATCTACATGGCGCTCAACTCACTTGCGAGGTTTTCCATGTTGCTCAGCCTAATTAACTTGGTAATCACTCCCAGGCAAGCCAAAATATTTAGCTTTGACACTCTGCTCCAGGTCTTTGTTTTTGAGGTCTCTAGACAGTTCTCCACACTCAAAACTACATATCAGAGAAATGCTCCTCCTCGGCTCTGTGGTCTTTATACTGGGCAGAAGCATTCAAGGATTATGGTGTTATGGCTAGGTGTTTTGTGCACATTCTGGACCTATGTCATCTCTGGTAGCAGATTGGGGTTCACAGGCTGTCATCGTTGGCCATTCACTCGACGTATGCTACTCGAATTGAAGTGACAAATGCCTCGACGTATTTTTTTGAATGGTTAAACCTGCACTCAAGTACAACAGCAAATAGAGGACTGATGACACTATTTATTTTGGGATTGATACTCGTGGGATCGAGTATTCACACAAAAGTATTGACACCAGGCACGCAATACATTCTTCGATTGGGGATTTCGTTAGTTGGGCTATATAACTTGCACCCTTTAACAGGGATTGGAATCAGCGTTTTAAGGAGGTTGCTTTGAAATGTTGAGCTTTTCTGCAGGGCAGAAACCTCTTCTTTGACTGATGCGAGGGGTTTTCTCACTGATTTTCGGCTAGGGCTTTGAGTTTTGGGGTTTCATCTTTATACATAAAATTCCAAGGGAGACGCAGGCTTATTATCACTGTTTTGCTTGGCCGCAGGAGTTTTAAGTCTAATTTCTATTGCAAACCTTTATGCGCTATAACATTTCGTGTTTTTGCAGAGATTTAAATTCGAAATTTGAAGGGTTTTCTCATTTGGAATTTTGGCGTATTGGTAACTGTAGTATTCAAACAACGAGCACAGTGGATAGAGCAGAAGAGAAGACAGGACAGTCGACAGTGCGGCAGCTGTCAAGAAGTCAGATCAACATATTTTGAAGGGTTAAGCGTCAAACAGAGTAAACAGCAACAACGAAAGACCAGTGCTGCTCAGAGGTGCAAACCAGAAAAGGAAGAGAGGATGCACGCTAAGTGTTTGACAAAATTAACTGTATAACCACTGAAGTTACAGTCTTGTTTGTGCAGTATTTTTATAGGACTTCTGATGGACCTATACAAGGATGTTAACCAATTCCTTAAAATCTTGTCAGAGCTTTCAGCGTCGCCTTAAAGCCTCGCCTTAAGTAACAGTCGCTGAAGGTCAAAGGGTACATCTTGAAACTAGGGTCCATGAAAACACCATGGAGTCGAATTCATTTTGGACAGCCAAAGTAAAACAAATTTCGCGGAAAATAGAATTTTTGGAAACTGAAAACAACAAGCTCCGTTCTGAAATACGCATCCCCTCTACCAGAGTTTCAGAGGTGGAGGGGGATAATTTATCCCTTATGAATATTTTACATGAAAGCAAAGCGCAGGAAAATCTCCATCCTCCAAATGATACGTTTCATGCAGAAATTCTTGACCTTAAAAGCAAGCAGGAAGAAATCCGATCCCAACAGACCACCTTCAAACAAGAAACTAAGACTTGCATTGATTCTTGGGCACAGGTGGTTCGGGCAAAAGATAAAACTCTTACCCATCTTGCAGCAGTTGAGGAGGTGGTGCAAGCAAAACTTGTGGAAGAACGCACCAGACGAGCAAGAGAATTGAATCTCAAGGTGAGAGGTCTCCCCTTAACTCACTCTTCTCCGGATCGTATGGAAGTGGAGGCTAGGTTCCTTGAGGATACCCTTAGCCTCCTTGATATAGCTCTGGACAGAGCCTGGTTGGGCTATGATTCCACTCTCTTTCTCAAGTTTCGGACTGCATCCAATCGACTTCGCACCCTCGGGGCTAAGCGAAAGTTGTTTTCTCTCCCCAACAAGATTTTATTGGATGAGGACCTCACTCTAGCACAGGTTGCAGAACTTAAACAATCTAGAGAACAAGTTATGGCAGCACGGCAGGTAAGGAAATGGGCAGTTATCAGGAATCTTTGGGCAGCCATTCGAGACTCCTTCCCACCTAGGTGGGACCCGAATTGAAGGTTCCAAATGATAGGCCTGCTTGGGGAGACGACGAAGTACAAGCATCTTTATCCATTGTTGGAATGGCAATGGATCTTTCTAGTCATCACTGAGACTTTTGTATGATGCTCTCGAATCAACGGACATTCTTTTCGTGACCAAGACTCATGCAAGCCCTGTTTGACCTCTCCCAGATATCACAGGTTACCATTGGTTCTCAGTTTGCAAGCAGGGGACGAGGAGCTTGAGAGGGGTCAAAGGATTAGGTGGAGTTGTTTGTTTGGCTAGCGACTCACTTTGGAACAAGGTATCTGTGGTAGTTGAAGATGAGTTTGCCAGGTTTATGTGGATTCGGATTAGCATCAGAGTCTCTCGTCTGAGGGACATCTACATTGTAGTCTGTTACTTTCCCCCAACCTCTTCACCATTTGCCATTCATAATGGCTCAAATGGGGACCCCTTTATATACTTGTACACTGCCATCACCCAATACTCTGTTGTTGGGGAAGTCACATGCTCCTAGGTAACTTCAATGCTCATACTAGAGATCTCTAGATCTCCCTCCATGATCGATTAGAGGACGTGTTTTGTACCCAGGGGATAGATCTAGATTCAGTTGGGCTTCACCGGATGTCAAATGATGCTTTGGGGCCTACAACAGTTTATGGTAAGCATCTATTGCAGTTGGGGGAATCACAGTTGTTGTTAATTCTAAATGGTCCTCCTTGTTTCCCAGATTCTCGCTTTTTCACGTATCGACCATATGGTGGGGGTGCGAGTGTAGTTGATTATGTCCTTGCTAGCCAAAACTTACTCCCTTTTATTTGCCATCTCTCAGTCTCCCCCATCCCCCTTGTTGATCATGCACTTCTTTCCTTCTCTCTTCGCTTTGACCCTGCCCTTCCACCCCATCCTTCCCCTCGAGGCCCACCTTGAACCACCTTTCAATTTGACAAAGGTGACCCTGACATCTTCTCCTCTACTCTACGCAAGATGCTCCCATCAGAAACCCAATTCTCCTTGCTTGATTCTACTTCCATTAAATACACTCGTCTTTCATCTGCCATTTGGGAAGCAACACTCAAATCCTTCCCTCACTCCACTCGTCCCACTTTCACTAACTGAAAAGTTGGATCTTGCCCCATGAACAAATGGTACGATGACGAATGCAAGACTCTACATAGAGAACTTCGATATGCTTTCACCCACTCTCAACCCTTCTACCCTGACATCAAAACTTCTTACCATAGTCTCCTTCATCGCAAGAAACGACTCTTTGTCTCTCATAGAAGACGGGAACTTTTTGCTCTCCTTACCCACTCCCCTAAACAATTTTGGAATACCATCCTTCCCCAATGCTTCCCTCTTCTATCTAACCTCGACCCTACATCCATGTTCTCTCACACTTCCAACCTTTATGATATTTCGGGGAAGGGCCAAGTTCGTGTTACCTCCCCAACCCCTTCCTGTTACCTATTCTCACACAAATATATTAGAGAGGCCATTTGGGTGATGAACAACAACAAAGCAGTCGATAAGGAAGACTACCAAGCAGAGTTCTTTAAACACTGTTTCCATGCTTTGATTAGTTACTTGGCTAATCTCTTCAATGATGTAGTCCGTAAAGGTTTTCCACCGCCATGGTCACACCACATCATCCATCCGATCCACAAATCAGGCTCCAGCTCAAATCCTAATAACCACAGAACGATCATGGTGGGCCACACGTTCTCGAAGTTGTATGCTACGGTTCTACATAGGAAGCTCTCCAGTGACCTTGAGTAGAGACAACTCAGTGCTAGGGGACAAACAACTTTTCAACCAACTCATCAAAGCATTGACCACATCTTCACCCTTCGCACAGTGATTGAGGAAGCATGACATCGCTCTTTGAAAGTCTACTATTGTTTCGTAGATTTTCAAAAAACTTTTGACTCTGTTTTGAGGGAAGCCCTACTTCAGAGACTCAAAGATATCGCCATCTCGGTGATCCCATTTACAACTATTATGCACCTATATGAGTTCGTCCTTACTTGTCTTGACATGGTTCATGGAATGTCTGATTTCATTCGAGGCACTATTGGGGTTAAACAGGGTTGTCCATTGTCTCCTACCCTGTTTGGGATCTATATTGATGAGTTGGAGGCTTTTCTATACAAGCATATCTAGGACACTGATGGTTTCCTTCTTCACGAGCTCATGATATCTATTCTACTCTTTGCTGATGACATGGTCCTCCTCTCCTCATCTCCAGAAGGATTACAGAGGCAGTTGGATGCCTAGCTTTGTTTTGTGATCTTCAATAGTTGACAGTCAACCTGGGTAAATCTAAGGTTATGATCTTCAATGGGGTGAAGAAAACTTCAGACCTTCACTTCCTATTCAAAGGGAAGGAGGTTGAGATCACCAACACATGTACATACTTGGGGGTGAAATTCTCATGTCCCCGCTTCAGTTTGTGACCAACTCTTCAGCCTCGGATCAACAAAGGATATGGATCCTTAGCCCTTCTTGAGAGACAGTTCTTTCGACATTACTTCTAGGACATCTCATCCAAGATGAGTCTCATGGACACCTTGATTCGTCCCACTGTTCTATATGGCTCAGAGATTTGGGGACCGTCTTTACTTGAGTCGAATTGGGCTTCAATTGAGAGAGTCCAGACTCTTCTTCTCCGTCGCATCATTAGATGCAAATAGACAATACCTCAACACATCATCCTTGCAGAGTTTGGAGCTCAACCCTTTCGGCTTGAGACAGTCTTTAGTTTGGTCTCATTCTTGCATCGTGTTCGGGGATTTGCTGACTCGATAAAGAGTAGGGACCATTACCTTTACTTCGCATATTGCTCTTCTGAGAATATTGCTCGTTCTACTCCCTCGTGCTGGACTAGATGTTGGTTTATAGGAGATTCAAATCTCTTAGAGTCAGTGAGCATTTAGTTGGATCGTCTCCCTCCTTTCCGATATTCCTTGGATGCTCCTGGTCACCTTCTACCTAGTAGACAAAAGTTGAACAAGATCATCAGGGAAGACATTTACAGGCAGTTCATCCAGGTCACCTGGGTCAATCCTCAGGGAGGGTTGCGCCCAAAGATGGCCTTCTACGCTGAGCAATTCTTGGAGTTGAGAGACGGGCTCATTATTCGACCCCAATATATGTTTCACCATTGGACGCATGCTCTTCGCATTCCTCTAGGTCAGTTCAGAGTAGGTTCTCATAGACTTCGGGTAGAGATGGAACACCAGATTGATAGGCCAAACAGAATCTGTCAGGTATGTCATTTATAGGAAGTAGAGACCAAGGTGCACTTCATTTTTGGATGCCCTATCTACTACAAGATCAGAGGAAGATTCCATTGCTTGTTCAGAGACTCTCAGACCCTTACAGGCTTTTTCAGGTATCCCAATCAGAGATGTTTGGCCCTATATATGCAAGAGGCTCTTAGGTTCCGAGCGCATATTCTTCAGCCTCCCATCAGACCAGACCCCACACAGAGGATCATGACATTTTTCAGGGTACTACCTTCAGATAGGGGCACAAAGAGAACAATTGATACCGTTTAATATCCAGACTCTAGACCAGTGAGGATCCGTGGGACCTCACCCCGCCACACGAGACCCCAGTAGCTAAACCGTCTTAGATCTGTCCTTGGGAGACGGACTAGGTCCTCCAATCCTCAGCAGTGCACAAACTCCCCCAGACAACGAATTAGTGGACAGTCTGTACCACCCACTGACCCTTCATTAGGCCAACAAACTTTGTGGAATTTTTTCAATGCTCTTCAGTCAGTGTCAGATGTTAGGAGAGATGGGTCTGATCCTCTTCGTCAGGGCATTCCAAACATTGTATCTTTTATGGTCTTGCATTGTACATTTTATATTCATGCATTGTATTTTTTATAGGAGACTGTTTGGTTTTCCCGCATTTTATGGACATCATTGTACTCAACAGTCCCTTTGACCTACTTTCTGGTCATTAGTTAGACATAAATACAATTACCTTATCTTATCTTATAACATTTTCATGGGTGGCAACCTCAGCCCTTTGTCCACAGCATCCGTTTCCTCACTTCTTTCCCTACGTTTCTCCCAGGAAGTTTGACCTGAGCCAGTCGCTTTTGTTAACTCTGTAGCCTCCCATTCTTAGCTTGAATTGCAAGCCATGCTGCGTCAACAAGCACGGATCTGCCAGGGTGTAGTTTATTACCAAGAGCATGGACAAACCCAGGCCCAACTGCGAACTGAAAGCTGAGCAGCTAGGTTTCAGGAACTAACCTTACAGCCCATTCAGGAACTAACTTTACAGCCCATTCAGGATGAACTGACCCAGGTGGAAGAAGATTTGGTAGATGAACGGTGCACCCTTACTGACTTTGAAGTGCTAGCTGAAGCAGAGTGGGTACCTAACACAAGTCACACCAAGGGCAGATACAATCAATATATGTATACTATGGACATCTATTGACACCTCAAATTCCTCCTTGGCAAGGTTCTCTTTGACATAGATGCCACCAGAGAAGACACATTGCTTTTCCTGGATTGCATGCAAAGGAAATTGGCAACTATGGACAGAAGGCTTAGGCACTTTGAAAGACACATAGGCCTCCCTCCAAAACCTGGTTGCTTTCCTGGCAGCAACGGAGCCCCTCCAAGTAGAATCCCCACTGACTCTTATCACTACTCTTGATTGTTTCATTATTTGTTAGTTTTAATGCATCACTTTTGTATCAGTTTAATACAGGCCCTTGATGCCCAGCTACTGTTTTTAGACTTCTAGTAGCTGACGGTTAGATTTTGGACTAAAACTCTCTTAAAAATTTTGAATTTCTGTATTTGGTCGGGGCTGCCCTATGGCAGATTGCATCAATTTTAAATTATAATGCACTATTAGCAGGCAATACAAATTTTAACTTCACAAAATAAAATGGAGATCGAGGAACTGTAAAAATGGTTATCCATTTGTTCAAACAAACCGTGGCATCTGCATTTATAAAAGGTTCAGAATTTGCTTTGTTTCCAAAACAAGATCCCTGTTAAAAATGCAAGATTCGTGTTAAAAAATGATTTGTAACGCTGAAAACTCTATGATTGTGTCGGATGGAGAGCGGTGAAGACTTCCTACAGGAATGCACTATGAATCTTAGATGAACAAAACTGTTTGCCAACAACTTAAAAAACTTTAGAAAGCAATGGGAAGACATACTTATTGACGGATTTTATGGTTGTGGGGCTACCTCCATCACTTGATCATGAAGAACCACTTTTGAGTTTTGGCTTACTTATTTTGATAAATCTGTATGTGCATTTGGAGGAGCTTGTTCATTGATATATGACTGAGCACTTAATAATTGTGAATTTGAGGGCGTTTCCGAAAAGAATGCAGTTCTGTTGTAATGATATCCTGGAAAACTTCAAGCTGTGGCTTTTTTTCTTTAATCAACCTTCATCATATTTCATCCATTTACAGGTACACTTTTCAGAACCTTGGTTGTTAAATATTATTCCAGCAGAAGAGGCAGATTAATGGCATAGGGTCTGAGAGTCATTTTCAGATCCTAATAGCAGATTTTGGTAGAATGTTCATGCTGTGGCAGCCCTTATACTAACTCAGAAAATCAGTTTTCCGCTCATACTCACTATACTTAAACGATATAGGCCAGAGCAAAAGGTAGTTTAAAGTTATACAAGGATATGAGATGCGGAGGGATGACAAGGAGAGCGCTGGCAGCACTAAAGTTTTCAAAACAGTCCCTTCTTCAGACACCCAAATGAACATGAATATAGGAAAAATCCCATAATTGCATACCTGTTTCAGTACTTCAAACACTTAGCAGATTGGGCAGCGTCAAAGGGTTTATAACAGCAAGATTACAGGTTATTTGGGTAAAGCATTTCTGAATATAAGGCAGCCCTTGGATTGCTATCCACATTATTTCAATACATTAATCGAGTTTCAAAGGGGCTAACCTGAGTATATAAATACAAACTCGGATAGGATTGACTTATTATTAGCACATATTTGGGGCCAACCAACACCTGTTTGGTTCTTTGGAAAAGCCATTTTGCACATTCAACTTAGTGAGGGCTAAAACACGAAATGTGCTCATGAATATGGCCATGAACACAAAAATCATGCTAAGAATAGCATGCACCATCAAAAGACTCCTCTAATCAAGGATTAATGTAAACATCAGCATAGCTGAAAATATCATAAAACAATCTCTCATCATTCCCTACAATAACATCATCACTTCCCTCAAGCAAGAAGTCATAGGGTGCTCTACGAAACAATTCAAAGTGTCATGGCTATCCTCCCAAATAAGATGTAAATGGGATATGAAAAACACTCCAGCCTTAAAAAAAAAAAAATAGAGCCCAAAATCGATGGTTTGAAACCCTTATTTTAATGCCGGAATTTTCTGCAAGATAACTCATTACCGATTGCTTACAACCCCATACAATTTTTAGCGTCAAAAGTGATTTTTCTGCAAGATAACTCATTATGGAATGCTTATTACACCATACAATTTTTAGCATAAAAAAATCACTAAATTATATGCAAAAAGATGAGATGACTTACAAAAACACTGGATTCTCAGAGAGTTTGATGCATCTCTAATTATCACAGTAGACTTTGGTCGCCTCCATCCTCTGCCTAAACAAGCTTACTAGCAACTTCTAAAGCCATATAGCTTGACACATAGCTATTCTTAATGCCATGTACATAAAAGAGCTCAGAGCTACCGACATTTGCTTCCTGTTGCACCACAAAACCATCCCTGATTTAACACTGAAGTAGTACCTTAAGGTACTTTTCTTGTCTATTGAACTTCTTGCCCAATCTGCATCTGTGAACCCACATAGTTTGATGTCATCCCCTCGGGTGCATCTCAAACCATACTTGGTTGTGCCACACACATACCTCAAAATATGCCTCGTTGTTTCCTAGTGTACCCTCTTCGGCTCTACCATGAACTGAATGAGAGTATTAATGCCATAGCTATTCTTAATGCCATGTACTATGCTTCTACAGAGCTCAGAGCTACCGACATTTGCTTCCTGTTGCACCACAAAACCATTCCTGATTTAACACTGAAGTAGTACTTGAAGGTACTTTTCTTGTCTATTGAACTTCCTGCCCAATCTTCATCTGTGAACCCACATAGCTTGATGTCATCCCCTCGGGTATATCTCAAACCATACTTGGTTGTGCCACACACATACCTCAAAATATGCCTCGTTGTTTCTTAGTGTATCCTCTTCAGCTCTACCATGAACTGAATGAGAGTATTAACTACAAAGCAAACCTCTAGCCTAGTGTTGACCAGATACATGAGAGACTCAATAAGCTATCTATACAAGGTGGGATCGACAACTTTGTTATCTGATGCATCTATCTTCTTCTAGTTGGTGATCATGGGCGTAGACATGGGTCTACAATCTTGCATTCTAAACCTCTTCTGAATATTTGTAGCATATCTTCCTTATGCAAGGCAGATCTCCCCATCCTTCTGCCACACTTCCAATCCTGGGAAATAGTGCATCAACCCCAAGTCCTTCATATAAAACTTTGCTGCTAGATTCCTCTTGCAATCCTCTATAAGCCTTAATGATCCTGCCAAAAAAAGATCATCCACGTACAAAACTAGGATAAGTGGCTCGCCCTCTACCATCAAATAGTAAAGGTTGGGATCTGCATCACTCTTGACAAAATGTAACAACCAAAAGTAGTATACACAGCGCAAATACTAAAATACTTTGTAGACTAAGACATCCACGATAGGACAATAATTGTAAAATGTATATTGTATTAAATAATTGATGTAGGATGAGTACAAATGAGAATGAGGGTCCTATATATATAACCAAGTAAATACCCTTTCACGAACGTGCATGTCTCTAAGACATGCCTTTTCATTATTAACTAACTAACCATTAGTTAATTTACTTATTACTTATTATTATATTTATATTATATGATTAATTTTATTATCTACTTTTATTTATTTTTACATAATTTATGTTCGTAATATTATCTTCTCTTTCGAAAAGCTTTGTCCTCAAACCTTGTTGATGAAAGGGCTTGTTCTCTTTTATGCTACAAATGTCTTCTGCTTGATATTTTTTTCTACTACGAATGTCTTCTCATCTCGGAATAATCATCTTTGTCAATACAAGTTGATATGATCCTTGGAGTGATATATAAAATTGTCTTATTGAGAATGGAACGGACCATCCTAGATTAACCTTCTGAGAAATCTTTTGATCATTGGAACTTTGTAACAAATTATTAATTGACTGAATTGAGCTCACTTTAGTGTTCTTTGTAACATAAGTTTGTTGTTTATGTTCTGAGTGATCCAAATTTGCAGATTGATTAAGGTGTCTACTCTTGTGATTCGGATGTAGATAAGGAGTTTTTCTTGTTTGAACTTCTTTTAACGTTTTTATGACAGTTTCCTGATTTCCATCAGGGATTGTTATTGTTGACTTAACTACTAAATCTTTATTTGGGGTGTCCTCTGTTTGAATGACAACCTCTGAGTACGTTTTTACTTCAACAGGGTTTGGATTTCCCTGAACTACGAGATTAGTGGTCTTGATCTTTGTTTCTTTAGTTTGGACTGCTACATTTGGATATTTTAATGCTTTCTTTGCGACAAGTTCTTTGAACCTATTTGTTAATGACTTCTTTTCGTCCTTAAGTTTTTTAATCCTTTTGAGCATATTTTGGTTATCATTTTTGAGACGTAAGCATTCTTCATTCTCCGAGTCAACTTTATTTTGGCCTTCACTCTTCTAGTCTCTTAAACACTTGATTTGTTCTACTAATGTTTGGTTAAGGCTCTTTAAACGTAAATTTTCTTCTTGTTGTTCTAAAAAACGCTCAATGAGTTCCTTCTTTGATGCTTTAACTTTATTGACTTGTTCAAGTGGCTTTTCTTGGTGATCTTTGAGGTGCGAAATTTCTGTCTTTGTTGTAGATGACTTCTTCAAACTCTTTTTGCTTCTTGGATATAGTTTTTTCGTTATCTTGAAACATCAAATCTGAGATATCATTAAGGTCTTCTAATGAAGATTTTATTTATTTTGATTTACTTGTTATGTCTCGAAACATGACCATCTTTCCTTTATAAGGAAACGTCGAAACTTGTTTCTTTATGTTTAACATGAGTATCCAAATCTTTAAACCAGGGTTGACCGAGTATGATGTCAGTGTTTTTATCCGTCCTTACAACATGAAATTGAGATATGTAGTCATAATAACCTATTGTGACTTGTAGATCACTGATTTTATACTCGTTTTGGTCAAAAATATTTTTCTTTACACCAATGCTTAGCTCTAGAATTAATAGTTGATTTTCCAAGTTGATGTTGATATAAATTTTATCATTGCTTGGGGTGATGGTGACATTAATTTCTCTTCCTTGGATACTTCCTTTTAATGTAATTACTTCGTGATCTATAACTAAAAGACCATTATAAGAGAACCTTTCTTTGTAATTTTAGAATTGAGCTCCATTATTTTTTTTCAATGATTGATCCCATTTTGTTTTGTCGAGATGACTTTAGGTATATATTCAAAGTTCCTTTGGACTTTGTACTTCAAGCCTCCTTTAAAAGTGTCTTTTTAATATATATTTTTTTCTATAATTCTTCAAAACTCTTTTAATCCAATTTCCTATTATCCTTAATATTTCAAAACTCCTTTGTATTCTTTTTATATATTTCTACTTACGCTTGTTTTCCTTTTGTACTTAAAAAAGAATATTTAAATATTGTTTCAATTGGCTTCTTTTAAATATCTTACTGTCCTTTGTATTTATTTTTTAAATTTCCTATAACTCTTTAAACTTTAATTCGACTTCACTTTAACGTAAACTCTTAACCGATATTTTCTCCTTATGTAACCTTTTATAATAATACCCGCTTTGTACTTATATATATTCTCAATAATGATATGATTTGAACTTTTCTTTAAATACCCCTTCATAATATAATACTTCTCATTCTATATTTTTTAATTTATATTTCTTTCTTTTTCTTTTTGAGTAGTTACAACCTAGTGAAACGTGGCTATCACCCTACTGCTCTTTAATATCTTTTATTTATAATTTTTTTTTTTTTTGAAAAGTTACAACCTTAGTGAAATGTGGCTATTCACCTATTTGGGGTATAATATAAAATATAGGTTCACTTATGTACTTATGACTTAGTTAATGTTCTCCACGTCAGAAGTAAAACTTACCATTCACGTAAACAGATTTTGTATTCCTTTTGTTTTTCTTTTACTTTTAAAATACCATGGGCAATTACCATGGGTTTCTAATACCATAGGCTTGTAAACCACTTAATGAAGAAACAAGATAATATTATTTACTCTTCCTTCTCTTACGTATAGTTTTAAATATATTTGGAAAGATTCCCTCTTAACTTTATCATGCACTTCTTATCAATAATGTAGAACCTTTTTATATATATGAATGTTCTCCTTCAAAACTTATATCGGACTATATTTATTTTTTATTTTAATTTTTAATCTTTATATGTACTTATTTTATATACTTTTTCCTTTTTTTTTTTTTATCTTTGTTTATTGACTTTTTATTTTCTCTCATAAATAACTATATATTAATTTTATTATTATTATTATTATTGAATGGCCAAATGCTTGATAGCGAAATGGAGAAACTCTAAATTCTTGTAGCGAAATGCTTCAACGACAACAATGTTGATGAATTTGACAACCAAGACCTAAATTAGAGAACACGGCTTTGTGCAGCTGTTGAGCGACCAAAGGATCGAACAACTCTAATACTAATGTAATGACCACTAGTCGTATACGCAGCAAAAATATTAAAATACTTCGTAGACAAATACATCCATTGTAAGATAGTAATTTGTAAATTGTATATGATATATAAAATTGATGTAATATGAATAAAAATGAGAATGAGAGTCTTGTATATATAGCCAGGTAAGTACCCTTTCACGATAGGCATGTCTCTAAGACATGCCTTTTCATTATTAACTAACTAACCATTAGCTAATTTACGTATTATTTATTATTACATTTATATTATTATGATTATTATTTATTATCTATTTTTATTTATTTTTACAGAATCTATGTTCATAACATAAACCCAACCCCAGAAAATCGAATTCTTGATCTCTCTTGGTGTGTCTCCAACTGACCCTCAAGCCTCCTCTTATACTTTTCCTGTTGACGATTCAACGGCTGAGATTAAGTCCCTAATCAACGGCTAAAATTAGATCTGGCTTGATCCTCATCACTTAGAACTTTCTCACCCATTTTTATTAATACACATTAATATTTTTATTTTCCCAAGTTTAGACTTAAGAACCCATTAAAAATATTAATTATTTTAATGTCTCTTCATCTGTGTGGCATTTCTCCAAACTAATTCTGGGTCTTGGAGATCTCATGTGCCTTAACCTTTCTGCCAAATTTCATGGCTAGAGCATATCCGATGCTACCAAAAATCAACACATCTTTCGGTGGAGTAGTCCACACGAGTGCGACGATCGTTATAACAAGTTTATGAGAATGGTTTTGTCGAGTGTCTGGCGGGATAGCCCACATGGGCGAGACAATGTTAACAACTTATACAACACATTTTCGTAAGCATATGTATTAGAACAACCGAAATAGTTCAATTTTCTTAATATAGGTTAAAGAAACATGCATTACAAGTGTCCAAAGAGTAGTCTTACAAACAAATACAATACATGTGTAAAAATGTGTTGGCCTGTTATCAGGGTTTTGAATTAAGTGAAAGTTCCAAGACAAATCGATACACCATTCATCACTAACCTCGATAGCGGGGCGTTGGAGCAACTGCTCACTTCTCAAAGAAAAGACTACAGACTCTCAAAGCTATGTGGGAGGAGCCAAGGTGAAAAAGTCCTTTGCATGTACAAATGAGGGGTATTATAGCCAAGGGTAAAACTGGCCTTTGTGACTGTTTGGCTTCCCTCATGACTGTTTGACTTACATGACTCTTCAGATTTACATGTGGGTCTCTTGGACTTCCACGTTACATTACATTGATTACAACAGTATGGCCCACAGTAGTGATGTGCCCGAGATGACTCATGACATGACTCGACACGACAAAGCTAGTATGTTCATGTTGCTGGTAGTGTGTATGTCGAGCTCCAGTGCTGTTGAGTGATAGATGTGCTCTTGGTGTATCATAGCTTCACCTCCGCATGGAAAGGTGTGCAGATTCTTCGATGGTCTTGGTGTTCGCTTGACGTTGCACGTGCATGTTTCTCTTTCGCTTGTACTTTGGCATGCTCCACGTGGTCATCCATTCGCAAACAAGTCTCCTTGCATGTGCTCCTTGTTCATCCTATTCATCATCGCACTATGTCTCATCCATGTACCTGTATCTACAATTACTCACGACGAGACGACAACAAATCCAAAAATCTCTTAGTCTATCATGATGCATTATCTTTCGCTTTCGGATGTAGGTGACCAAGAGAGAGGACAAGGCTTTGAAACTGCGCAAGGCACATTTCAAGCGGGATGCGGGCTCTGGGCACTGTCCATGAAAATTGCACAAAGGTCACTGGGAGGCTGAGATGGGCAGTCCGGAACGACAGTGACTGTCTGCGAGATCTGGCTCAGCTGGAGGGCAGATTTGTGCAATTTTTTCAGGGAGACAGTGCATGCAGCAGGGGGAGACTGATAGGAAAACTACGCAATTTCTCCAAGGAGTTGGTAGAAGGCTGCCGGAGGTTGCTGGAAAAAATTGCGCATTTTTTCTGGGAGCTGGTAGCGGGCTGCTGGCAAAAACTGCGCAAAGCCGGGAGGCTGGCTTGTTGGACATCCCTGTGTAGTTTCTGAGATGAGCGGGATGTTGGGCAGCTGGGAGATTGCTCATGAAAACTGCGCAGTTTTCAGGACGCAGTTTTCAGGAGGAGCAGCAAGCCGGTTGATAGGGTGACTAGCTGGAAAAACTACGCAGTTTTTTAGGGCAGTGCAGTGACAGGCAGCGAGTGTCTATCTAGCGTGTTTGTGCAATTTCTCCAGTCAGTGGAAGCGGGCATGCTTGGCAGCTTTTGCGTAATTTTTTGGAGTGAGGCGCGGGTTCACTGCCTAGTCAAACTCTTCGAGTGACCAGCTGGAGGCTTCGTTGATTTGCTTGCGTGTAGCGTAGGTTGAGATGTCTTGCTGAGAAACTTCTGCGCTATACTAGGTGACAGTCTAATAGGTCAACTTAGGATTGTGCAGTGCAGACTGCTTGGGAAGCAGCCTCAAGCTCTGCGAAATGCTAGGCAGCAATACATCTTCACTGAGGGCTGAAACTGCGTAGTGCAACTCAACAGAGGTCCAACTGTTGCGGTTGGTCCAGTCGACATAGCTTAAGCAAAATGACTAAGTGTGTGAACGAGTGACTTCGTACATGCATGACCTTGCAAACACACACTCGACATGACTTGATGACAAGACACCTCGAACCATCAAGACAACACACTTAGTGTGACTAACCGACAATGCAAGCAATAAGCGCGACACTTGTGATAGATCGTTGAATGACCGCAACGACACTTGCATGACATTGCATACAAATTCGTGTGTGAGTGCGATAGATGTTTACATAGAAAATACAACTTGTACACACGAAGACAAACCTTGTGCATAGCCAGAACATGGCTACAAGCATGACATTGTGACCAAAATGCTAAAAGATGTTGTTAAATTGGCAACTAGGGCCAAACTCCATGTGGGTCAGCTTATTTATGGCAGCTGATATTTTTATTGGATCCCTCTCGTCGAGAGGTGTAGGATTGATCTAAAGATCATCCGATTCTGATAAGTATTTATGGGGATATGAATTTATTTTGATTATGGATTTATTATCTAGCCGACCAGCAACTTATATAGGCTCAAGAAGCCCAAACGTCATGTCTATTCAACCTATACGTTTTGGTATAAATATAAGAGGATTTGATGTCATTTAGCCACACTCTCAAGGTGATCTCCTCTCCACGTCTTGGGTTTTTGGAGAAGGAGAATCACTAAGAATACGTTGGAGCCTTAGCTGCAAATGATGCCCTAATTCTACGTAGGTCAAGAAGACATCTATCCATTGGCAAATGATTCGTTGTTAATCTATATATGTTGTTCAGGAAGATACATGGTGAAACCCTAACACAGCAAGGAGGCCTTACACAGTTAATACATGGAGAGTATAATGCAGTCATGCTATTATGAATAACATAGTCCTGGCAATGACTATACATATACGCTAGCAATGATTATGGATACGCGGGCAATAGAAACGCAGTCTTGGCCATGTCAAGAATGAAGCTGCAGTCAACGTGATGAATCTGTTCCATTGTCATATAGAAAATGCCGCACTCATAAAGGAACAGCTGAATAGCGTAGGCTTGTTCATGGTGAGACCTATATGCTGTGCATGGAATCATATGTATGTAAACGTTGTCATATAAATGGAACGCAGGTAATATAATAAGCCACGCAGTCAACGCAATATATATTGGAACGCAGGTAATATAATATGCCACGCAGTCAACACAATATATATTAGAACGTAGTCACACAAATGTATGGAACACAAAACGCAATCACATATATGTATGGAACGCAGTCAGTCAAATATATGTATTATATGGAACGCAGTCACATGTATGTATGAAACGCAGTCACATGATGGAACGCAGTCATATGTATATGCTGTCTATGGAATACAGTCATATAGACAGTCATATCCCTGAGCAAACCCTATATGGAAAATAATGGGATTGCGTGGAGTATTGCGTGGAACTATAGCCTAGCTGCTTTGCTAGGCTGCAAACCATAGCAAGCAGCTAAAGCTGATATGTATATAATGAAGCAACAAAAGGGTATTATGAGTAGCATGATGGGCAGCATTATTAGCAGCATAATGATAATACACATCTGTAAGGACAATAGCATGATGATGTTGCATATTAGTATGGGCAACATTATAAGATCATGAGCATGAAGGGCAGCATGTAGATCATGGACAACATGATGTATGGGTAGTGTGATGTATGAGATCATGAGCGGCATGATGATGCATGATTCAACATGATGGTGCTGCATGGTTAGGTGTAGCAAATGGATGAGATGCAGCTCAATGATACGTGAAAGAGTCACCTTGGAGAATCAATTGAAGCAGAATGTCTTCCACTGATCTCATCGTTATACGAAATGATCTATGCTAGATCTAGATAAGTCAAAGTGTTGACTTCTGTTGTAAATGTACTACCTCTCTCTCTCTCTCTTTCTCTGTTAAACTTTGAACAACATTAAAGAAGAATTGATCAAGGGTTTCCCCACACATTGTGGGGTTTGTCCCTGGCTAGCACTATATCTTGTGTCCTCTTGTCTTGGCTTGTCTTCTGCGATTTATATTTATGTTCTATCTGCAATATACTTTATGCTGATGTGATTGCTAATATGGAAAAGAAATAAAATAAATTGCTCTAGCATAGAACATACCTAAAATTAACAGATGCCCGGTGAACGGTCAAGCGAGGAGGGTGCAAAGACTCAACACGAGCTCACGGGATGAGCACGAGTGTTTGCAAACATCAAGGAAAAACCCAAGGAAGGCTCTAAAATTAGATGTAGGCCAAAATTTTGGAGGGTGTTGCAGCCACTACAACACTTGACGACACACTAGTTGAACCCCAGCTTCTCTGTTTTGGTCCATTGACCGTAGAGGGCCTTGGTCTTTAAGGGAGTATTGAATCACTGCGCAGGTTACTTTGGCTTCCTCACTTACCCCATGGACAAACATTGTTCACCTTTCGCCAACTCAGTCTAACACAACAACAAGTTTTAGCTTGATCACAAAGTTTCGAAATCGGTAAGGGTAGTTTGGCTCGCGAGTTAAAAATTTTCAGAGTATAAGTTTTCATCTCTGGTGTTGCTCCGCTGCTAGTAGGCGTGGACAGTACCCCGGTGGAGTCACGCATGAATACACACATTGCTCCACTGCCAGCGACCCTGGTTAGTACCCCAATGGAGTTGCATGCTTCAACTCTTTGTGCAGTGTTGACCACTGGAGTGGCACCTGATGATTATATGAAGACTCCATGCCCAAAGATGATCTAGAGGACACTTGTACCATCAGATATCGTCAGTCAACAAAGTTTTTTTACTCTACTTCTATCTTCTCATCATTTTTCTTGTACCTAGATTCCACACCCTACGGGGAATGGTAATAAGTGATACTTGTAATGATGAGTTTTGAGTTTGTAATAGGCCTAGGATGTTGGGACTTGATTAGCAAACGAGTACACCTTGGAGTGTTTTTTTTATCTGGTTAATTATCCCTTCTTTTTCAGAGGCGGATAATTTCTAGATTTTTTCACTCACGTTTTACTCCAACGCTGGGGTGACGGTTTGAATATTGAGCCCCTGACACAACTTAGTTTCTAGAGTCAATGTTTATTACCATACTAGATCACAGAAAAAAATTGTGGAATTTGTTTAGCTCTAGGTAATCATTTTTTAATTTTTTAGATTTCCCGCAGGTCAAAAATTGCAAATAAAATTGTATTTAAATTGTAATAAGTGTAGTCTAGAGAAGTTGTATAGGGTATGAGTAATCAAAATTACACCTCTCACCCTCAACTTTTTACTATGACACATTTTTAAGGGTTAATAATGTGTGTTGGACCATCAAAACCCACTTTTCCTAAGTTTACTGGGAAATCTGGCAATTAATTAAGCCAAAAATTAAATAAATGGAGAAAAATAAATATCCACACATGCTAAATGTTGTGGAAAATTATGTGGGAGTTAAAGTGAAGTCCCAAGGTGATGTGGACTCCTAAAATCAAGGAAAGGGCATGTGCTTAAATAAACCGAATTTCTGGCATTAAATGAAAAAGCTGCTTGGAAATTCGAATTTGTGAAGTTAATGCACATTTGGGAGGATTTGGGAGAATATTTGGTGGCGATTTTTGTGGGAAATTGTCCCCACATGGGTTACCACCCATATACAATTGTATTCCACCATAAAATTCGAATTTGGCACATAAGGGAAGAAGAAAATGATGTCCACTTGCCAGAATTCGATTTTTACACTTGGCATTAGAGCTCCATTCAACAAATTCGAATCTCTCTTTGGGGTTGTCACCCAATGCCATTTTTCATTGTCATTCTTCATTGGGATTTGCTCCCAACTCTCTATATAATAGAGCCATGAGCTCTCACATTGTATAATATTGTTACTAGCTATTGTGCTTGTGGAAGCGCTGCTACCTTGTACACTTTTAGAAATATCAATAAAGACTTTGGGGTTTCATTCATGAGGTGTTCCTCATTTTCAAGTGTGATGATTTGTTGAGCATTGGTATAATTCCTTTTACTCATGCTTTGATCTAATTTGCTTCCATATGCTCTTGTAGATTTGTTAATGTAGAGCTATCTTGCATTG
Source organism: Pinus taeda (assembly GCA_000404065.3). Lineage (NCBI taxonomy): Eukaryota > Viridiplantae > Streptophyta > Pinopsida > Pinales > Pinaceae > Pinus > Pinus taeda. The sequence continues at coordinate 149,329 of APFE030008985.1, forward strand.
ACATTTGATTTAGAAGTATGCTCTAGGTATAGAATGCTCTAGTTGGTTTTAAATAAATCTCTAGAGTTTCTTATCATTGTTCATTGCTAAATCTATATGAAACTAATTCTTGATTGAAATTTTGTAGAGGGAACATCTTGTTGGAATTACAAAATCAAGCGTGAGGGGAAGTCTTTGGAGAGACCAACCCACTCTTGATACATTCTTAAAGGAGCTCTCATTTGTTCTTTGAACCTTCATAGTCTTATCTTACAAAGTGGTTTTGCAAGGATTTCGACACATAGCTTGTACACAAGTTGAGAACTTCTAAATTTAAATCTCTTTTAAAAAAGCATTGTACTTCATTTCTTTCATTTGCTATCTAAGAGCTTGAAGATGGCTAAGCAAAGACGAGAGTTTACTCTAACTCTTTAGCTTAGCCTTTTGTAAATTATAATTGTACATATACATTTTATCTTGCTGATTTTTCCATTAATACTTAACTTATTCTGCAGTGATTGTTTGGATTGTTTGCTAACTCTTGTGTGGCAGATTTTGAAGAGCAACTTCCCACAATATCTAACAGGTGTTTGCAGGACCTTTGGCAAGTGTTGGGGGTTTCCCTTGCATAAGTTTTGTGAGATCTTGTCACTACTTTCTCAAGAAATGAGGTCTAGTGTCCAAGTTTCAAGCAATTATTGTGAGGACTCTCCTTGAAGTATAGTTGAGAACTTTGAAGGGCCCTCTTCTCATTGTAATATTAATAAAAGATATAACTTGTTTGTGGGAGCTTGGGATTTCTCCCATGGTATCTTATCTCCCCATTTAGAAGGAGGCTTCTCTTGGGTGGATTGGCATTTGCATGGTTTAAACTTTCATACTTCATTCACTTACATGCATGCTTTAATTGGGAATTAACACAACCTCACTATCACATTTCATTAAGTTAAAGTTTGTTACAATTTCATTTGAGCTTTGCATTTTCTTTCTCATTGTTACACTTTACTTTGGGCAATTCATCCTTTACATGCAAGCATTTTATATTCTTAACAAACTTTAATTCGTTTCCATTTACCTTGGTAAATTGTTTCATGAGCACTTGAATACATGTTTCAATTTTATGGTACATTGTGATCTTGAATATTGGAACAATTTATTGTCATCGTCTATTTGAAACAAATTTTACTTTCAAGCAAATTACTTGTATCATTTTAATTCATTGATGAAACACATGCAACACTTGTAAGCTAATTTTATTCCTCCAGTTGAAGTTAGAATTGCAACTTATGTTGAACACTATTTCATTTTCAAGCATTGCAAATCAATCTCTTTGAGGCATTTGCATGTATCATTATTTTAATTTGGGGAATTAACACAATTTGCATTTCATCTAGGCATTTTAGTGTAGGAAGGCCTCAAGCTTAATTAAAATTTTACCTCCAACATAAGTTGGTTGAAGTAAACATCTTAGGGATCCTCTACTCCTCTATTGACTCCTCACTATGAGATCCATATCAGTGGGTGAGGGTGAGGTTTGAGGATTGAATAGTTAAATTGTAATCTTGTCATAGAGCTAAATAATAAAATTAACCAAGAGCACTTTCCATTACATTTACTTTACTTGTCTTTTGATGGTTTGAGTTTTCATATGGAAAGTCTATTCCAAAAGCAAGTATTGTAATCATTTCAAACAAGTGTTTTCTTTTCATGTTTCAAGTCTAATTGCATATTGATGTCTTGGTTTAACACTTCCTTTCTTTTACATTTCCAAGTTAATTACTAATTTTTGGCGTTTTGGCAAGATATGTTTCACATGTTTTGATTTATAAAGTTGATTATCTCAAAAGCATTTTGTATCTTACATATCTCGTGCTAACAAATCTTATTTACATTTCAGTGTGACTTTGTTTTCTCTTTTGAGAGCATTGCATTTTACTTTGAGCAAATATATCTTTAAATTGTTGAGCAAATTCCTTATAAGGCACTGGTTTTATGGTTTTTAATCATATTTATGATTGGCATTGTTATTTCAAGCTGTTCACTTCATATTTGCCCATAAATCCTTAAAAGTAATCCATTTTCACTATAACACTCTCCTAGAAACTCACATCTTTTAACTTAACTTTTCATTAGGGACCACCCCCTTAGCTAACCTAGGAGATAGCTCAAATGGAGAGAGTCGGGATTAGTGTGACAGCCCCTTCTCTGAGTTCCCTGCCACCAACTCACACCTTGTGGGGTTGAAGGCTTTTCTCACTGACTTGTAGGTAGGTGTAGGTGGCAGGGTCAACATGCAGGAAGCCTTTCTCTTCTTTCACCTTTGTAGTTTTAAAAGAGAACTGTGTGTTGAGGTTTCTAAGTCTACCAGTTAGAAACCCTCCATGCACTTTACTAATTTATTCCTACCTACTTGTTCTGTTACTTAACAAGTTATTTACAATGTAAATACTGAAAATAAACACTAGTGCATACTCAACATATTACAAATCATCAATTGAAGGAAACAAAAACAAGCACACACAATGACACTGTTATTTTTGGACCAACGTCCCCAGAAAAACCCAATGCGGGAAAACCTGTGCAGCTATCTGAGGGTTTTCTTATTAAGCAATTTCAGAGTACAATCTGGGTGCCAAATCCGACTTACCCAATAGAGAATTTCCTTGGCAGTAGTACCTCTCAGTATGAGACAAATGTCCTGGCTGAAACCTCGGATAAACCTTCCAGCATCTCCTCAGCTCTAATCTGCCCCAGAAACCCCAATGTCAACCTTTCTGGATCGCGTTAGCCTCTCTCTAGCTAGCACTAGCCCTACATCAACCTGAATGGGCCTGTGTCAGCCTCAGGAGGCCCTGCGTCAACCTTCTGGCCCTCTGTGTCAGCAACGTTGGGCTCTCTGAAGCACTATGCAGCTCCTGGCTACCTCTGTGTGGCCATGCATGAGCCCTGGCTGCCACTGCATCACTCTCTCTAGCTCCTGCGCTGATTTCCCGGCACTATCTTTGCCTCTCTATATCTCTGTACTCGATGCTTCTTAGTTGCAACTCCGATCACTGATTCTATCTCTCTTAGCAAACCCCACTCTAGATAATAGAATGACTGATCATCTCGTGTATTCTCCAAGTGACCCTCGAGCCTCCTCTTATACTTTTCTCGTTGACATATCAACGGCTGAGATTAAGTCCCTAATCGACGACTAAGATTAGATCCGGCTTGATCTATGTCTTTTGGACCATTCTAACACAATTTTATATTAATCCACATTAATATTTTAATTTCCCTAAGTTTAGACTTAGGAACTCCATTAAAAATATTAATTATTTTAATATCTCCTGAATTGTTTAGAATCTACCCAGACCCTTTCTTTGTATTGAAGACTCATGTGCCCCAACCTCTCCCCCAAATTTCGTGGCTAGAGCACATCCGATGCTACCACAAATCAACACTCCTTCTTAACAAGGACTATGCCTTAGCAATACTCCTCACTAAGTATTACTCTGATCATCCGGCATTGGTCCCTGCGTTGATGCTAAGCTTTCCTGCCCAACATCCTCTGCACTGTTGTATCCTGTACTACTGCCCATGGTTCTGCCACTGCCACTGTTGCATCTATACGACAACTCCCTCTGCATCCATGTTGTTACTGGTCCTTTCTCCAACACTGCATCTGCACTACAAATCCTCTCATCATGTTGCATCGTGCTGCCCACTACTGCATTGCAACTCAGTTACTGAGAAGTAAGTAACTGATCTCCCAACTCTAACCACTATGTTGGGCTAAAGACCCTCCTGATGCTGAAGCTCCCTTTGCCGCTACCAAGTGCTCCCTCTCTAACCCCTACGCTGCTGCAACAACTCCCTACATCTCGCATTATTGCACACCTCTGTGCCATCCTGCACTAGTGCAACACTCTTGTGCCTCTTGCACTGCTACAGCCTGCTAGCCTCGCGCTATCTTAGGACTCCTGCATTGGAGCTCTCTCTGCTGCTCCATCCGCATCCATCTCTACCCACATCAGCCAATCCTGCTACACCTCTTCGGGGCTCCCATAGCAAGGTCTAATCCAAGAGGCTGGGTACCTCAAGGATCCTGCCCCTCATTGCCTGTAGTCCGCCTAACTACAGCTCGATGTCTCCACACTTCCGCTCAAGTGGTGTGTGTGCACTCATGGCAAAGTCATCATCTGTCTCCACTTCCTTCTCTGCCCTTGCTGGCGTTACCTTAGTCTCGGAAGGCTCTCCCTTACTCTTCTTCCTTGGACACTGGGTCGCGTAATGACCCAGCTCCCCACATTTGAAGCACTTGATCTTGGAGAGATCCTTCTTCTTCCACTTTTCTTTCTTTCCCTCTGATGCTAGGGCAACATCCTTCTCCTCCTGCTTGACTCTGATCCCCTTGCTGCTACTTCCCACCTTTGAATGTCGTTGATCTCTTCTTGCAAAGAGCTGCCCACATCTCATCCAAGGTGGAAGTGTCCCTCTGCCTAGTATACTCTAGACAAATACCTCCCAGTATTTTGAGACAGCATTCAGGGCTATCCTCACCATCAATTCCTAACCTGACTTGGCTTCTATAGCAGTCAACTGATCTCGGATCCCATTCAGTCCTCTGAGTGTCAATTGGTTCTCCCTTTTTCATTTGATATGACCTCAATTGATTTTCTAGTAACATTCTTCTCTGCACAAAAGTATGCTGGTACAATTTCCTTAGGGCCTCCCACATCTCATTTGTCGTTTCCTTCTCGTCAATGTGTGGTACTACATGGTCCTTAACCCCGTCAAGGATGATGCTTTTGGCCCTTGCCATTTCCTCCTCGTACTTGTCGTTCTCAGCTGGGTCAACTAGGATAGCTATCGTCTTCAAGGCGAAGTGCTTGACACGATTCCTGTCAAGTACGGATAAGATTCTAGCCTTCCAAACTGTGAAGTTTGACGCTCCGTCCAACCTGTCCTGGTCTCTTACTCCTTGTAGTGCCATGATGCTCTTCTACTTCCCTCCTAGAAGTTCTCGATGTGACTCCCTTTGAGTCTTGATTTTCCTCCTAGAAATCCTTTTGTCAATGTCAAGATGCCCCCTACTCTGATCGTCTGTGCAACCGCACCACTGATCCTGATTTCTTAGCTAGAAACGCTTAGTAGAAACTCCCTCCTCCTGGCCTTGCCCTGTCAGGTATTGTTCTGACTACAATACCTCACCAGCTCCACTCTGCAATGTTCCCACAGCCTTCTCAACCCCAGCAACCTAAAGGTGAGAGCTCCATGGCTCTGCGCAATCCCAGCACCAGCAACCCGGCCTCCTCAGCCAATTGCGTCAGCGCTCTTAGCTTCTGCATGGCTTTGTGTGAGTCTCCCTTTGCCTCCCTTAGCCTCTGCGCTGCCTCTTCCTGGCCCACCCTTGATGACATAGGCGTTGCGTCACCCTTCCCTTGTTGCTACTCTGCGAGAAACAACTTTTGTCACTCGGGACATCTGTGTTCTACTGCTATTGCTCCGCTCAGCTGATGTGCTCAGTTCTCCTATGATCTGCAACCACGGTCTGATACCATGTTGAGGTTTCTAAGTCTACCAGTTAGAAACCCTCCATGCACTTTACTGATTTATTCCTACCTACTTGTTCTGTTACTTAACAAGTTATTTACAATGTAAATATTGAAAATAAACACTAGTGCATGCTCAACATATTACAAATCATCAACTAAAGGAAACAGAAACTAGCACACACAATGATACCGTTGTTTTTGGACCAATGTCCTTGGAAAAACCCAATGTGGGAAAATCAGTGCAGCTATCTGAGGGTTTTCTTATTTAGCAATTTCAGAGTACAATCTGGGTGCCAAATCCGGCTTACCCAACAGAGAATTTCCTTGGCAGTAGTACCTCTCAGTCTGAGACAAATGTCCCAACAGAAACCCCAAATAAACCTTTCGGCACCTCCTCAGCTCCAATCTGCCCCAGAAACCCCAGCATCAGCCTTTCTAGACTGCATCAACCTCTCTCTGCCCAGCGCTGGCCCTGCGTCACCCTGAATGGGTTTGCGTCAGCCTCAGGAGGCTCTTTGTCAGCCTTTTGTCCCTCTGCGTCAACAACGTTGGCCTCTCTGAAGCACTGTGCAGCTCCTAGCTGCCTTTGCATGGCCCTACGTGAGCCCTGGCTGCTACTGCGTCACTCCCTCTGCTCCTACGCTGATCTCCCAGCATTATCTCTGCCTCTCTGTCTCTCTATACTCAATGACCCTCAATTGCAACTTCGATCCCTGATTCTATCTCTCTTAGCAAACCCTACCCTAGAGAATAGAATGACTGATCATCTCGTGTATTCTTCAAGTGACTCTCAAGCCTCCTCTTATACTTTTCTCGTGACATATCAACGACCGAGATTAAGTCCCTAATCGATGGCTAAGATTAGATCTTGCTTGATCCATGTCTTTTGGACCATTCTAACACAGTTTTATATTAATCCACATTAATATTTTAATTTTCCTAAGTTTAGAATTAGGGACTCCATTAAAAATATTAATTATTTTAATATCTCCTGAACTGTTTAGAATCTGTCAAAACCCTTTCTGGGTATTGGAAATCTCATGTGCCCCAACCTCTCCACCAAATTTTGTGGCTAGAACACATCTGATGCTACCACAAATCAACACTGTGCATAGGAACTTATTTGTTTTTGTGGCTGAAAAGGGATCCCTACTTATTGAGAGGAGAAGATGTTGTTCCTTCAAAGAAGCATGTAAGACCTCAGACATAGGTTTTCTCTTCTATATTTTCCCCTTCTCCGTTTTTGTTAGTTGGATGAGCTCGAACACACAGAGCAGAAGGTTGAGTATAGGCATGGGTTTTCTTAGTGTGGACACAGGTTCATGGTTAGAACAAAGCATCCCTTGTAGACGGCTTGTATTTTCCGTCAAGACTTCATCGGCCGAAGGTGATAACCAAGCATAAAGAAGATGGAAGAAGGGCTAGCCAAACGCTGAAGTGTCACAAGACTTTTCAGATCTCAACCACATACTCATTCAAAAGCCAGAAGTCAGTAGAGGGCAACACTTATTTACAAAAACAAAAATAGCATGAAACTAAGCAAACAAAACAAAACGAAACAAATATAGTAAGCAAAGCAAAAAAACAACAAGCAGTAAACAGACTATGTACATGGCGCGGGGCACGACCCAACCTACTGAAAACAGAGTTTGAGATCTTGGCCATTGACAGGAAGGTTGTCAACCCTCCTGCCAAGTGATTGCAGACAATACGTGTGTGGGCCAATTTTCTCTTGAACGAGTATCAGTTTATCAAGTTCCACTACCGGAGCCTAGTGGTATCCCGAAAGACCATTAAGCAAAGACAAGATTCCTTCTCCAAATACTGCATGTAACATTGGTTCTGATGACGACACGGGGTAGTTGTTTTTGTTCCAAGAGCGTTTCAAGTTTCAGAAATCAGTTCATAAGTGGATTCCCCCAGATTTCTTACGTACAAAACTTAAATTAGAAACCCATGTAAAATAATGAACTCTGCAAGTGATCCCAGCATCCAACAACTTAGTCAGTTCTTTCTGTATAAGGGGTTCAAGTGACGGATGTACTTTCCTCAGTTTTTGCTGCAATGGCTTGACCCCTTCTTTGATTGGAATCATGTGTTGGATTATTTGTGTGTTGTATGTACTCAAGCCGTCATGTGCCCACGCGAACACATTCCGGTACTGTTTGAACAAGCGGACAAAAACTTGTCGCTCCTGCGGTGTGCAGCACGTACCGAGACTAACGAAGTTTGTATCATGGTCTGTTCCTAGATTGCTTTGTTCGTTCATCATGGTGGAACTGTGGGTTTTGCTGTTTCTTGACCCTTGAAAGCAGTTCTGCAAGTCATAGAGTCTTTTGAGAGAACCACACCCTTGGGGATGAGGTTTCTTTTCTTGTCATTAGCTACATCTTGCAGGGATTGCTCATGCTTATCTTCGTCGGCCACTGTGTTCTTGAAGGCATTGGTGTTGTCCATGAAGTGCAGTATCTGTTGATTATCATAAAAAACGCGTAGATTAGTTATGTTATCAGGGATAGAAGGCTTATACAAAATTTCAACAATAAATCTATCCCTAAGCGGTGATACACTAGCAGTTGCGTTTGCTAAGGTATCGACAGCTGCATTAAGTGTTCTTGGCACAACAATGATATCGAATGCTTGGAAGTTAGAGATTAGCCGCCATACCTCTTGCTAGTAACTTTTGAGATGAGGTCATAAACAGTTTATGGTGTTACGTACCTTCCATACCACGATTTTTGCATCACCTACCACTTTCAGTGTAGCAACCTTGAGGCTAATGGCCTTTTGCAAGCCCAACATGAGTGCTTCGTATCTAGCAATGTTGTTTGTCCACTCAAACTCCAAGTAGCTTGAGACCAAGTGTTTCCTATGCTTTGGGTCAATCAAGACACACCTAGCTCTAGAGCCATCTTGTATCTTTGATCTGTCAAAATACATGGTCCACAATTGGTTTGTACACAGACTGTTCAACACGCTTGTACTACTGCTACTACTGCTGCTACTAGTGTTACAATGAGCTGTACAAGTTTCATTTCCATCAGTTGGGCAAGGAAGGAGACCCAACTGCATGTCTGGTGGGGTTGGAGCTAGCTGTGCGAGATAACACCCCAATGTTGTTTCCAAGAGACAGTTGGCGAACATGAGCTCTGCGAAGGCCAACGGTTTGTTCTTGCCATTGATGGAAGTGATGTTATGCCTCGTGTATCTCTCGGATAACACCCAGATTTGGTTGCTTTTGCCCTGATACGAAAGCCACAAGTGTGACCTGTTTGTAGCAAAATATCCATTCCACTTGCTAGACCAGCCTCTGTTGAGTAGTAAGCCATATGCTTCCGGTATGTCCACAACAACAATGTTTATGCACTGGTGAACTCGGCCGTCATGAGATAGTCGGATGATCACATCCCGAAGCTTATCAATCGTTGGTACACATGTTCGATCGAGTTGGATGATCTGCACAGATGTCTTGCTCCATTGCGCATTGATCTTCTTGCCAATGGAGAGTGGCATGACATTGGCTGATGCGCCAGAATCAACCAAACAGTTGTGAACATTGCGGTTAAAAATTTCAAGTGAAAGCAAGAATGGAGGGAAAATAGGGTTTGATTCTTCCATCCAGAGCGTGTTGAGCACAGTTGTGAGTGAACTGGGAGATGTGCTTGCTCCCTTGATGGTAGAGGCTGCATTGTCCGTATATGTTTGCCCCAGTGCGCGCAACAGAATATCCTGTTGACTCTGAATATTGGCCAACTCGAACAAACTAATGTTTGCGCGAGTTTTCTTCATGTCTTCCACAATGTTGTAATCTAGACTCCAGAGCGGGTAGACTCACCGAGATGTCCAGGGTCAGACCTGTGTTTGTATTGCCCGACAGAGTGTTTTGCAGTTTGCTTCTTCAAGCTTGTTCTCACCCTTGATAGAGTTAGACATCTACCTTGAATATGAGAGACTCCTTCCCTGAGGTAGTGCTTATGAATGGTTCTACCTTTTTCTTCTTTTTTAACCAAAGCTCTCATACCATGTTGAAAAATTAGAAAGGCAGTAAATATTTTCTTGATCTTGATAATTACTTGTGATGTTTCTTATTATTACGATTCTTTATATCTTCTTTCTTTAGTTCATCAAGTAATTACCAAAAGCAGCAACACATAAAACAATGAACATAGAATGTAGGCACATGCCAAGGGCAAAACCCCCCTCGAGGGGAAAACCAAGTGAAATTAATTCTTTCTTTCAATAGTATTCTTTGAGACTCTTCAACCTAGACCAAGACTCGACCCTCCCTCTACACCTAGTCAACCTCCAGAAGATTGACCTCTTCCTAGTAGCTTCGACTATGCAATAACATGCAGTAGCTAACAACTTCTGGCAGTAGTCCAATTTGGAAGACTTCAATCTCTCAATTTAGAGCACGAAACAGAGTGAGACCACCACCAAAATTTCGATTTTTCTCTTCTCCTTAGACATCCAAAATCTCATTCACTTCGTTCCCGAAAACAGACTTTCACGACTTCCTACTTTGCACTTCTACCTAGTAGAGAGAGAATGAGAAGTGATGCTCCAAATGAATTCGATGTCCTTCCTTTTATAGGCTTCTTATGGGGTCGAATGGGTCCTTAGGGCGACATGGTGTTCAGGTTACATAATTCATATTTGACTCAATACTTAACCTTTTTACATGATTCAAAAGCCCAAGAAGGGTCTCTTTAAATGTACAATAATTCACCCGGATGCGGGCGACATTAATGATCTCTAATGCCCTTAATGATTAAAGGATAGACAAGGTACTGCCAGCTGCAGATCAGCGTGGCATCCCAGGATTTCGTCCGACGCAAGACAGATAACCTTAAGAGAGGTGGATTTGGTAGGATCTGTGTATTAATGGCTCGCGTCGTCCAAGGAGAAGCAGTGGTCGTTAAATTGATGGCGCTTTGGTTCATCCTCACCATAACTTATGCTCAGCCTTCATGCTCCAGGCTCCGGCTTGCTGTGGGTCTTGGCGGAAAGTGAGTCTTCGATAACAGAGGCAAGCTTCCTTCCTGCTCCCCGCCCTCTGGTCTGAGGTCTTATTATGCTGAGATCTCTATTTGCCTGAAGGATCGATTTATGCTGCCCTTTTCGTTCTCTAAGGCCTGTTGTGAATGATTGAAGTGGTTCCCTGAGCTGTCTTCTTGCCCTGCCCCTGGTCTTACTGTGCCTCCCCTTCTTCATCTCATCATGGTTCGACAGAGTATGAGGAGTGGCTCTGGGGCGCGCCGTGGTAGCCAAAGACGTACAATGGCTAGCGGTTCTGGGGACCCTGAACTGCATCCCGTTAATATCCCCTCTTCGGGTGATTCGCCTCCACTAAGCCCTGCTCGCAGGCAGACTCCGAATAGTGCATTCCAGACCACTCACTTTAAGTTTCAAAGTAACCTCAACAGGCCAATGATCACCGCTCATATTACTATTATCCTCTCTGAAGAAGAAAACCAGCCTCAACCTGTGATTCGTGTTGCGTCCGAGCCTTCTCAGAGCAGTGAGCTGATTTCGATAGAGGGAAGCCCGGAGAATCGCACAGGGAAAATGCTAGATAGGGAAGTTGCTCCTCTCGCCACTCTGCCTCCTGATGCCATTGTCCCAATGGAAGGGGAAGGTAACTTCAATGCCACTGATCTCTCTAGGGCGTTGACGGAGGGCGAGAAAGCAAGGAACAATGGCATGCGAATGGGCATGACGTGTCAGCTAGGGGAGGAGCTACCAAGTGAGGACATGGCGGAATAAAGCCACCTGGGCCTGCCCACTCTTTTTGGCCTTGTTGGTGTTTCATATGATCAACTTCAGGCAATTTTGAAGGCAGCTCTGGTTCAGCATCTATAGACAGATGGTGTTGTTATGCCTATCGGACGGTGGCATACCAAAGATCTCTGGGTAGCTATGGAATATCTCTGTTTTGCTTTCGAGTCCCTTCTTATGTCATGCTGGTCTATCTCTAGTTTCCACTTCTGTTCTCAAGTTCTCTTAAACTGGTTCTCCCAGGTTCTCCCTATACTGGGGCAGTTTTGCTGGGTTGAGTGCTCTTGGGTAATTTTATCTGAGGCCTCAACTCCTTGTAAAAATATTTTACTTTCAGTTAATAGAATTAGCCTTTGTAGAGAAAAAAAAATGTACAATAATTCTATAGACTCAGAATAAATCCTAGAAGTCTTCAATGGGGACTTTGACCTAAAACATGGTGACCCAAGCATGAAACCCATGCTTTAATAAGTCAAAATAATAATAATAATAATTATTTTCTTTATTCTTTTGACAAGTACATTACATAATGACTCAAGTACATTATTGAAGACCAAACATAGTTACATTTTCCAACATTCCCCTCTCTTTAGTTAAAGACACAATCCAACACAAGGGAGGCTTCCTTGGTAGGGCTTAGGGATCAAGTAATCCAAGGATCTTAAGTTAAGTGCCCTCTAAGGATCCTACAAAAAAATTCAATTTGTATAAGGGTATGAGAAACTAGGGTTTGCAGTGGACGAAGTTGTAAGTTCAATATTTCTGTTCAAAAGGGCATATGAGTCAATCTAAAGGCTAGGGCTAGCCTAAAGAGTCTTGTTGTCGCATAGATTGTCACGACAACGCTCAGACCGGGGGCTGTCACCCTGATCCCTGATCTCTCCGTTTAAGCCTGTCTCCCGCGGCTAAGGGGGTAGACCCTATGGGACAATGGATGACCAACTGTGGACCAGTTCGGTTGGGAGGCACGAGGAAAAACAAGCACTTATTTGATTTTATTAAGTTAATAGACTAGTGCCTTATGGAGTTAATGACTGAATGATTATTTATCAAATGCTTGCAGAAATATAAGCTCATTAACAATCATTTACCATCAAATAACTCAAACAAAGGTTACTTTTGTTTGAGTGTGAGACAAACGATAAATGCTCAATGGCTTAACGATATTCCAACAACTAAAATATGAAAGATTAAATGCTTTAAATAACCACGTAAATTTCAAATGCCAACCAGTTATCACTTTCATATAGCTAATCTTCAGATGATCATTTAAGCATGTTTAACCACATAAAAATGATAAACTTTAATCCCACATCAAAAATTTATTAGCCTTAGCGAAATATACCAAAATTTGGAAACGTGACAAAATATGCTAAGATAAAAGCGACACAAAAATAATTCAAAATTTTTATATTTTTTATATTTTTTTAAATGAAACTGAAACTGTCTAATTTAAAACTAAAACCTAAGTTAAAAATTAAACTAATAAATCAAAAGCTAATGACATATTAAACAAAAAAACTAAAGATTAAAACTTTTTAAATTTTTTATTTTTTATTTTTTATAAGTCAAAATTTTTAAAAAATTAAATCTAACACCTAATCAAAAGAAACTAAAGGGGCATTTTTATGCTCCCTTTTTATTATTTTTTTATATATATTTTTAAGATAAAAATCAAAATAGAATAAAATTAAAATCCTAAATAGAAATAAAATCTAATCTAAAGGACTAACAAAAATAAAAGGGAACTGTTTTACTTTTTTTATTATTATTATTAATTTAAAAAAACTAAACTACATGCAAAAATTAAAATGAAAGTTAAAATTATTAACGCTAAAACTGAACTACAAAAAAAAAAAAAAAAAAAAATAGGAAAGAAGCTAGAACTAAAAAAAATCAAATATTTAACTAATCTAAATCTAAAATTTAGTTAACTAAATAAAAGAAAACTAAAGGAAAATTTTTTTTATTATTTTTTATATTTTTATATTTTAAATTTAAAAATCAGAATCTATTCTAAGCCGAAGTTCTAAAAATGAAAAGGAACCATTTAGTTTTTAAAACGATTTATGACTTTTTATATATTTTATATATTTTTTTTATGATTTATGATTCTTATCATTTTTTATTATTAAATAAGTCTAAAAATGATCTAAGCTTGAATTTAAATCAAATACAATCTAAAGCCTAAAACTAAACCAACATTGAAATTTCTACAAACTAACCTAAGCTAAATAGGAAAAGCATTATAGATATGAAATCAAAAAAAAATTACACTGAAATAAAATTAACTCTAACCATGAAAATTGAAGAAATCGTAATAAAATTAAAAATATCGAATGTTTGGTTACGCTGGGCAGGTGCAGGTTCTTGACGGCAGCAAAGGCACGAAGTGAGGAAAGCAGAGTTATGGAGGAGATGGGCAGCACGAAGGCTGCGGATTTTTTTGTTTTTTTTGCAGATTTTAGAAGCGTACGGACCACGTGGGAAGGGGCTCGTATGGCAGCAAAATGATGAGAAAACGCACGTAGAGGACGGGTAGATGTATGGCAGCATTGAGGAGCGATGCAGGTTGGAAACGCTGGAGGTTTTGCAAGTTGAAGGCAAATCGATGACGTTGGTTCGATGGGTACTGAAGGATGCATGGAGTTTTGAGGGAAAGGCAACAGTAGAATGTGATGTGAGAGAGCTGCGTAGACTAGCAGCGAGATGAAGAGCAGATCAAAAACGCTGGTGAGCAAGCTGCAGACAAAAGAAAAAATGAATACAACTGTGGATCTGAGGACGTGGAGAGCAGATGGAGCAGTCGAATAGGAGCTGCGTGAGGAATACGCAAGAGAAAAGAGGAGAAACGTTGAGAGAAGTGGATGGTTGCAGAAATATACAAAACAGAACGCAGATTTGGAGCCGCTGATTAGGGCTGCGCAGTTTGCCCTAAAAAACAATTCAAAAATGCTTCTATAGTACAATAAATCCCTGAACAACATCAGATAGCGGATCAAACCCTCAAAATTTTTCAGAAAAACTTGCAAATTCTCTAGTAAATTTTAAATTTGGCCTGCATTCGGATTTGTCTAATGAAAACCCCGAAAATTTTCAAGATTTGTACATGCAACCTGCAATGGCAAAAAACAAAACACCCAAAAATAATATGTGCAGGAAACAAAACTGAAAACCCTAAATCAGCGAAATAATTACAGTATTTACAGATTTTTGACTTTTAAGCAACCAGATTTGTTAATAATCACAGTAATATTTATCACAATTTAAATTTAAGGTGAGATACTTCAGAAAACCCTGCATGCATTCATAAAAATTTCAAATGATAAGCCCGGGATCAAGAACTGGCTGGGCTCTTTCAGAAAACACAATCCGGGAATTGGCTGGTTTAGCCGAGAACTTCCCCTAAAGCTCGGTAATCTGAAAAATAAAATAAAATAAAATAATAAATAAATAAATAAATTTCCTGCACAGCCTAAAATCAACCATTAACATAGAGGGAGAAAACAATAGTGAAACCCAGATCAAATGGAGATACCTGGCACTATATTTCAGAATCTAAACTATCATTCAAACCCCAAATATCAGACAAGATACCTGTGGCTAGATCATTCTTCATTAAGCTATCCTTAATGGCTGAAAATAAAATTATGCAGAAAAATAAAACAATCTTACAACATTTCCAGAAGAGTAACACCAACAAGATTTTTAACCCCAAAGTCTTTCTTTATTGCACAAAAAATGACTACAAGAGAGCTTTCTTTAGCACCAGACTCTCGGATCAAAATCTGATCTCAAATGACCCCTAGCATCCTATTTAAAGGAAAAATTCCCAATGGCTAGTTCGAGTGATCCATGTCAAAATGATCTCGACTGTCGATGAGGATCAAGATTTTCTTTTAATCTCATCCGTTCGGATTTTTAAATGCATTTTATATATTAAAAAATTAAAAATTCTTGCATTTATTTTACTCAATAATTTGACTTATTATTTATTATTATTATTTTTTTTTTTTCTTTTTTATTTTTTAATTTTTAATTTAATTTTTAATATTTAATTTTTCATTTTTTAGTTATTTTAACTTTATTATTATTTATTATTATTTTTATCTATTATTTGATTTTTAATTTTCTTAATTTTTTAATTTTTATTTTTGGATCCTCGAACTTAGCCTTTGGAAAAATCACCTAGAACCTAGGACTTAGGACTTATGAGGGGATTAAAGCATTTTCTAACCCTCAAGACACTTTACATCATAACTTTTACAATTTTACATCTCAAGGGGGACAACCCATTTGACATAGACCCTCATAGACCACCTAGTTCTGCGACACAACTATAATCTAGCAGATCAACGCACTAGGCTTCTCCTAAGATTTTAATGACAAAATTCATTCCAGCTTTGGGGTTAGGCTGAAGGAAAACTCTACCGATCATGGATCGGTGAGACAAGAAACCTTCCGGAACGTAGATTATCACTAAAACATTAGGTCCACCTAGGCAATTTACATACATGACTCAGCTCTGCTAAGATTATTTACAATTCACACATGCAGACTGGGTTTACAATCATAATATGATCAAGTCGACGATGACTGTCGAATCGCACGGACACGTCAATCAAGCGCTATCCCTTTTGCGAAAAAAGGGGGGGTACTGCTATGGAAAGTTGACACGTAGTGGTCAACAAGTCTCAAATAGGTTACTCAAATACACCAAATCAAGAAAAACTCAAGGCTGCTATAAA
>APFE030008985.1:175630-191730 GCA_000404065.3 Pinus taeda
TGGTTTATAAACTCTTTTACTTGATTTCTTTAATGAGTTGGTGTGATGGAAGGCATGGGGATGCGTTGGATCTTATGCAAGATTGCAAGTGGCTTCCATTTGGGTCTGGTCTCCCTATATGGGGTCCTGACCCCAGAGGGCTACATTGGCACATGTAGGGTGAGTGTGGAGAGCCATGGGCCTCCACAGTAGTAGACAACACTCCATGGATCCCCACACTCATTCAAACATTACTCGTGGCTTACTTATTGGACGAGGAAGATGCACTTGATCCATCATGATTAGTTGGCCCCATATTTGCACCATACACTTGGAAAATGATCCAAAACTTACACAGTGATGTGGCATCATCTGCATCATCATCCTAGCACTTGCAAGCGATCTACAGGAATCTTTGATTTGTTTGGAGACCCATGAGGACGTTTGTGTGCCCCTAGAAGTCATTTGCAACACCACAGGTTATTACAAGGGGCCAACCCCTTTCTAATTTTGGGAGTTCGAATACACATTATGGCACATATGGACTACATTAGGCCTCCCCCAAGGCCCAACAACATGCACTATTCATTATACGACCTCTTGAGAGGCTTATTCTTTTGTTTATGAGCTAGTTTGGTGGGCTTGTCACCAAAAGTTAGTTAGTTTGCACATTATTTTGTTGTAGGTGCTAATGTAGGCCTAATTCAATGTATAAATACAAGTGATGTGAATTCATTTTATCATCATCACTTGGTTGGACTTGTATCTCTTTAGAGAACTTCACTATCCTTCTTTGTGGACGAAATTTTGGAGCGTGGAATGCATTTTGATATTTGAATCACTTTCTTGCCTTGGAGCTTCTTGTCTGGAATTTCTTTTATGGTTGGATATACTCTAATACATGTAAGTGCAATTTTAATGTTAATCTTTGCTCTATTTTTGTGACATACATTGTTGCTAGGATTTTACTATTTAGGGCTAATTTGTCGCATCTATTATTTCGAAGTTGTGGAATTTTTTTTTTCTAGATAATGATGCTTCATGTATGGGCCATGTATGACGAGTAAATGTTCCTAGGGATATTTCATGGTTGAAATTTATCTTGATAAGCCATCTATTTTGCAAAATGAAGTATAAATTCTTTGAAGTCGCTCTCCTTTGCCCTAGTGCTAAGTGAAGTTTCCTTTAAGACCTCCTCGACCAAGAAAATAAAATCTTAATTCATAATCATTCTTGAATCCAATTTACCCAAAGGATTAGGCACTGGTCTACCATAGGTGATCACCCTAAAACTTATTTTTCTTCACCTTCTCCTCTTCTTTCCAGGTCTAGCCTCATAGGTCACCTAGGGCATCAAATATCTCACAATCTAGCCATCCAAATATTTCGATTTTTGGTCCACAATTGTGCTAGTGTTTCCTCAAGAAGCCCTACAAATTTCATGAGATTCCGACTGTGGGACCTTGAGATATCGCAAGCCCTAGCTCAAAGACCAATTCTTGCCCTTGGTTTTCCTGAAACTAGTTACCTCATAGTGATCATTGTGCCACCTTCCATCAATTTTTTTTTTCTTTGATTCCCTTCTCTTCTCTGATTAGGTCAAGATCATCATTGGTTGCTAAACCCTCTCCCCTTTACCTAACCTAGGGTCCATTTGGCCAAAGCTAACTTTTAAAGGATAAATTAGGAATCCAAGTTCCATAAGGATTTTGAGGAATAGGAAGCTCCAATGCATGACATACTCCCTAAACCTAACCCTCAAATCCTCATCAACATTTCCTAGAAAAACACTACACCTTGCTTACAAAACAAGGAAGCCATAATTTTGAGTTTCTCCTTGGAAATGGTGATTGGAATCACTTCTTATCCATTGCATTGATACATTCTTTGTCAGAGAGTCCTCATACCAAGTATCTTCCCATTGATGAAAGTCCCCAAAGAGTAGGGAGCTTTAGCTAAGGTGACAGTAGGCTAAGTCTCCATTATTGCCCTTGTCCTAACAGTTCCCCCTTTAGGATTCCCTTTAGGACCCCTGCTAGTTTGAGCAGTAATAGGATTGATCCATCATTCATGAAAGAACAAATGCAGAATATAGAAAGACATGTTCCAAAAAAATTTGATGCTACAAATTTTCCACCTAACCATTTCCATGATCAGGCAGGAAGGTTTACTTTGATCACATCATCATCAACACCATGGTCTACTGAGAAGAAAAGTAAAAAGAAGAAAAGAAGAAGGAAGAAGAAACTTGATAAACCTTGTTGTCGCACAAAATGTCTAGGCACCACGATAACAGTTCAGATCAGGGGCTGTCACCCTGATCCCCAATCTCTCTGTTTAGGCTATCTCCCTACAACAGGCTAAGGGGGGTAGATCCTATGGAAAAATGGAATGAAGAAGAACTAGTTGGGAGCCAACCAGTTCGGAGACATAGTGAAGTGATCAAGTACTTGATTAAGATTTAGCAAGACTTATGGGGTTTGATTAGATTTTAAACGAGATTGATCCCAGTGCCTTATGGAGTCAATGATCTTGCTAGGGAAATTAAGACCAAGTCAATTAGCAACTACTGCTTAAATGAATGACTATCTTATATAAAATGCAGATCCTAAAACTAATGTGAGATGCAAGAATCTTGGTTAATTTTAGTTAAATGCTTACTTAAATGTGAATCTTTTGATCCTTTCTATGTTGAGCATGATTTCATAGTAATTGGTAGAGAGAAGATAAGGCGAAGCACACTAAGGTGTGATTAACAATACCTCTCCTAAAATTCTAACATACCCATTGCCTCCGACGCAGCAGAGAGTTGTGGCTCTGATGACTGCAAGGTGACCGTTTTAAGTACTATTAAAAGCAGGATTCTCAAGTAAAGATGGATGGATATCTATGTCTCTATCAACCAAGCTTATTCTTAGAAGTAAATTTTATTATGCAAAGCTAACTAATATGCAAATGCACCAGAAGATGAGATGAAGTTAAACTCGAGGATGGGAAAACACGTGTCGCAGAAGCCCTCAATCACCAAAATTTAATGTTTGCTTTATGGATGAAAACTTAAAACTAAACTCCTAAAAATATTATAATTAAACCACAAGCTTATTTCAAATATTTCTATACAATTATAGCTCAAAGAGAAAAAAACTTCTTTGCAATTAATATCAATGTCAACAAATGCTCAAAAGTATATTTAACTTAGGAAACAAAGATATGCAAACTATTGTAATTCCACGATAGAGCACTTTAACAATTACTTGAAAATATTTGCAATATATCTAACATGTTACACACATCAAATAATTCAAGTAACGACAATCAATTTCAATAGATGTAAGATATTCTAGAAGTTAAATTTCTCAAGATACAACTATTTTAAACAACCATGAAATTTAAATGTTAATAAATTCCAATCCTAGAATTAAAATGATTTATACTTAGTGACCCAAATCTAGGAAAATTTACCACTTTCCTATAGTTAACCTTTAGATATAAAAAATTTAAGCGCGTTTTGACTATAAAGAAATAAAAAAATGTCAATACCACAAAAGTTCTCTTTTAGATTTTCCCCTTAGCACGACAAATAAAAAAAAAAAAAAAAAAAAAAAAAAAAAACCAAAACCAAGAAGGAATTTTCAAATTAATGATTTAATTAGTCCTCAAGAACATTATTTGATGCACAAAGTTTTATAAAGAAAGATTAGTTTGGTAAATGATCCATTAAGACCTTTTAATGTGACCAAAATAAATCAAAAGGTTTAATAATTTAAAAAAAAATCTTCTAATGTGAAATTAATTTTGATTTATTTTCTAGTCACACAAAATGCACTTTTTAGGTTTTTTAAATGTTTAGAACTTTTTTAAAATTTTAAGGTTTTTTTAAGATTTTTTGAATTTTAATTAAAAAATCAAAATCAAAATGAAACAGTGAAAAATCAAATCAAATTAAAAAGAAAAAGAAAAAGAAGAAGAAATAAAATAAAACCAAAATCAAACCTTTTTTTTTTTATCATTATTGTGTTTTAGATTAATAAACCAAATCAAAATGAATCACGACAAAACCAAAATCATAAACCAAAAAAACTATTAAACCTAACCCAACCCCCGAATACACAAAGTTAAAGAAAAAAATGAAATCATGATTTGCTTGCAGGTTTGGTGCCAGCGTGGAAGAGTTTCGATCGCGATGAGGAAGAACAGGTCGACGAAGGGTTGGGACAGTGGAGATATGGCAATGGACAGGAATGTGTGCAGTGGATTAAGAGAATAGACGTGGTTAGAGAATGAAAGGTATGGAGCAGTTCAACGACGAGAGAGAGCACGCAAACAGGGATGAGGGTAGTAGCAGCAAGGAAGGCATGTAGGTTGAGAAGAAGTATGGAGTGTGATGGCAAAGGGATGACGTAAAGGAGCTGCGGATCAGAGAAGTGAAGGCGAGCAATGATTTTTGCAGGTTAAGGAAATTACGTGGGAGCTGTGGCTGCGGGCTTGGACAAGAGGAATGGGAGCGAAAGGAGGACTATTTTGCAGTTTGATCCAATGAGGAGAATGTAGCAGAAATGGAGAGCATGAGGAGTGAAGAAATCAGAGGCTATGGGAAGCATAGGAGAGGGATCCCTAGTGGGTGAGGGAGCTGCAGGATCAAGGAAGGATAAGGCTGTGTATGCAAGGGTTTTCGAAGGATGTGGACAATAGATTTGTAGGCAGCGATGAGAGCAAGGGTTTTAAGTAGATTTGCCCAAAAATTTCGAAATTTTCCTGCAACAAGGAAAACAAAAACCCTAGGAACAAACAAGTAGCCAAAGAACTGGAGAAAAAATTCACAGATTAAAATGTTGTACTTATGCTCAAGATTTATTAATTGAAACCCTTGTAAAATAAACTCTAGATAAAAGAATAATAAAAAAAAACCCTTAGACAATGAAATAATAACCCTGTAAAAGTTGGTTTTGAGGCCAATTCTTACCCTCCAAAGCCTAGATTTAGCTTCAAATCAAATTTCACCTTCAGATCTGCAACATGTACCTAAAAAAAAAAATACCCAAAACTCAGATATACAAAAAATAATTAAAACTCCAGAAACCCAAGTGAGAAAACCCAAAAGCTTTACAAATATATGCATAGGAATGGAAAATCTATCAAATCTGGAGAGTGTGAATCCTACTCTGCTCCCAGATCTGATAATCTAAGGCTCTTAACAGCTAGATTATCAATTTAGCACATAAAAAATTATTTTTTTAGATTTCAAAGGAGGTGCTTAGCCCAAAATCCTTCATGCATCACCAATAAAAAAAATCTTATGATAAGCCCAAGATCAAATCAAGCTAGGCTCTTCAGAAAATACAAATTGAGAGTTGGCTGGTCCAACTAAAAACTTCCCCAAATGCTTGATGATCTACAAATCAAGACTTTCCTACAAAACTCAATCCAACCATTAAAATAAAGCGAGAAAATGATAATAAAATTTCAGATAAATAGAGATATCTGCTATTACATTCAAAATTTAGATTATCACTTAAACCCTAGCAACTGAGCAAGATACCTGTACTCAAACCACTCTTTAGAAAGCTATTAGCAATGGCTAAAAATATATCTTTGCATGAAAATGACACATCTTACAGTATTTCCATGAAGAGTAACACCAACAAAAATTAACCCCAAAGTCTTTATTATTGTTCATAAAAAAATTACAAGAGAGCTTTTCACTTAGCACACGACTCAAACATCGAATGGATCAACTAACAAATGACCTCCTATTCAAAGATAAATCTTCCAATGAATAGTTAAAGTGATGCTTGTCAAAGCAATCTCGACCGTTGATGAGGATTAAAATTTCTTTTAATCTCATTTGTCGAAATATTAAATTCTTGAGGAAATTCGAATTTTTTCAATTAGATGCATTTTAATTAACTCAAAAATAAAAATTTTGAGTCAATTTCCTAAAAAATTTGACTATGACTTAACCCCCATGGACTAAAGGCTTAAAATTTAGCAAATTAATTAATTTACCTCAATCCCAAGACCTTTTAAAATTTGAATTTTAAAGACCAATGAATTTTGCCTTAAAAAAAATTAAATTTACCTAGGATCTAGAATTACTTAAATTTATGGCTTAGGATTTTAATTAATTTTTGGCCAGAAAATTTAACTTTTAACCTATGAAGGGATAAATTATTTTTCCAACCCTCAAGACACTTCACACTCATAATTTTCATATCTTTTCCATCATAAGGGGGAAAACCCATATGAAACAAACCCTCACAGACTACCAATTTCTGTGACACAAATATAATCCAGCAGACTAAGCAATTTGTAATAAAATAACCTAACCAAATAGTTAGAATTATTCCTAAATCACTTTTCCATAGACTCGATCTAGAACACTGGGAATCGCCTAAGATCCCAGTGACAAAATACATTTCGGCTTTGGGGTAAGACTAAAGGAAAACTCTGTCAACCATCCGAGAATGGATTGGTGAGACAAAAAACCTCCCAGAATGTAGATCATCACCAGAAAAGTAGGCTTACCTAGGCAATTACATACATGACATAGATCTGCTGAAATTATTTACATCATATACATGAAGAATGGGTTTACATTATAACATGACAATCAGATTGATGATGAAATCTGAATGGCATGGATACATCAATCAGGCACAATTCCTTTTGCGAAAAAAGGGGGTGTACTACTATGGGTCGTTGACACGTAGTGTTCAGCATCTGGCTCTACTTGGAACACGTTATTACATTGTAAGAATGTGATAATCCAGAATCTGCATCCACGCAACACACAATATAACATAAGTAGTGTCCATTCAAAAATCATCATATAGCATTAAGGATAGAAAAGATATAAGCTCTTCATTTATTAACTAACATGAAAAGTAAATCTAATTCTAAAACAAAAATGAAACGTTGAAATAACAAGGTGTCTAGGGTTAGAAGTACAATACAAATGATGCCCCATGGCATTAGATGTCATCTTTGAAGAATAGCTTGAGCATTTGGCCATTTGCAAGTAATTCAAGTGGTTCACTATCCAATCTGCTCAAGTGGAATGAATTTGGCCCAACAATGTCTCGGATAATGTATGGTCCTAGCCACAAACTGTCAAATTTCTTATGTTTTCCTGGTTTTTCATTGTTGCGATTCCAAAGGAGTACCATATATCCAACCTGCAAAGATCTAGATCGAGATAATTTATCAAAGTTTTTCTTAATGTTAGATTGTCTTTTACATATATTATCAAAAGATGTCCTACAAGTTTCATCCAAATCCACAATCTAATCAATTCTATTTTGAACAACATCTTCATTAGTGGAAAAATGTTGAAGGAGTTGATAAGCTAGCAATTTAAGGTGCACAAGTAGAGTTACATCCAAGCCGTAAACTAATTCAAAGGGACTTTTACCAGTAGCTTTCTTTTTAGTAATCCTATCTACCCATAAAGCATACTTGATTTTGCTATGCCAAGATCACTTATTATCTCCTACTATCTTCTTGATAATGGTTATGAAATTTCTATTACTTGATTTAGCAAGTTCATTACCCTGAGGATAGTAATTTGATGAATGAGATAAGACAATGTCATACTTGAAACAAAAAGATGAAAATTCCGATGAAATAAAAGCCTTGGCATTATTAGTAGTGATGTTAGCAGGGACACCAAATCCAGTAATGATATTATTTTCAATGAAATCCATAATTACCTTTTCAGTGGCATTCTTGGCAGGGATGGCTTCGACACATTTAGTGAAATAATCAGTAGCAGTCAAAATCCATGACTAGCCATCACTATAATTTTCATGAAACTTCCCAATGAAGTCCAAACCCCAATGCTGAAAAGGTGCTTCCACAACCACAGGTTGTAAGGGTAGAGCAACAAGCTTTAGTTTCCCAGTGAATAGTTGGTAGGCTTGACAACTTCTAACAAAATTACGTACATCAAAAAAAATCAAAGGCCAATAATAACCAACTCTCAGAATTTTGTGGGCAGTAGTTCTAGCAACGTAGTGACCACCAAAAAATCTCGAGTGAAACTTAGAAATTAACTTCTTGGACCCAATTTCATCAACACACCCAAGTACTATGCCCTCAGGATTTCTCCATCCAAGGCCATCTTTCATGAGGAAATACTTAGTGGCTTTTAATCTAAGAGCCCTTCTTTTATGATCAACTAAATGGTTAGGACATGTAGGATTTAACAGGTGATAAATAATGTCCTTGTACCACTCATGCTCTCCTAATCTTTGCAGCTCAGTTGAAGATGAATCGTTAAGACAAATCAAACCAAGAGCTTTCTCATTACCTTCAGTCATCATTTGCGCCAAGCCTTGGCCTTTTACCAACTTGGTGAGTCTAATCTCTAAACCATATTCTTGTATTTTAGTAACCTACCTAGTACGAGTCCCTAAGCAATCAGTTTGAGTTAATATATCTTTAACAACAGAATGTGGGACAAAAGTAATGATTTTGGAATAACCCACATAAGTTCTAAAATGCTTAAGAGATTTGACTATGGCATAGGCTTTATTTTCCATGTTATTGTAATTTAATTCAGAATTATGAAGCGCTCTACTCATGAAAGCAATATGCTGCTTGTGACCATCCTTATTTTTTTGCAATAAGACACCAGCAATGGTATCTTCAGAAGCGAAAGAGAAAATCATGAAATCCTTTGAGTAATCAGGACTAATTAAGACAGGAGCATTTACAATAGGACCTTTGATCTCCTGAAAAGCCATTTTGCCATTCTCTTTCCATAAACAATTTACATCCTTTTTCCAGAAGACCTTGAATAGGCTTAATAGCTACTTCTGCATAATTTGGAATAAATCTTCTAAGAAAAATCGTTTTTCCAAGAAAAGACTGAAGGGATTTAAGATTATGGGGGAGAGGAATCTTTTGGATTGCCTCAAATCTTTTAGTATCAACCTTGATTTTATCTTTAGAAATGATGTGACCAAGTAATTTCCCTTCAGTTGCTCCAAAAACAGAGTTAGCTAGATTTAAGGAAATCCCATACTCTCTAAATTTATCAAAAACTTGCCTAAGATGACCTATATGACTAATACCATCCTTAGAAAAAACAATTAGATCATCCTGATAAATTTTGATAATATTCTCAATTAAACCTTTGAAGGCATAATCCATAGCCCTTTGAAACATAGCCCCAGCATTGGCTAATCCAAACAACATTCTAATATATTTGAAAGTACCCCATGGTGTGGTGAATGTAGTTTTGTGACGATCCTCTTTCTTAACCCATACCTGATTATATTTAGAAAAACCATCTAGCAATGACATCATTCCAGAATCAATTATTCTTTGCAACTTACTCTCCATGTTTGGCAAAGGGTAATTATCTTTCTTACATTCTATATTAATGTTTCGAAAATCGACACAAAGTCTAATTGTACCATTCTTTTTTCTAACAATCACCAAGTTGGAACACCATGTTGAATGCCTTGTTTGAACAATAATTCTTGCTGCAAGCACAACTCCTTTTGAACCAAAGGGGCTAACTTAGGATTTATTTACCTATGCTTTTAACAAAAGGGTTTAGCATTTTCATCTTTCAAGGGGATAGTGTGCTCCATGACATCTTCCCTATAACCTTTTAATTCATCATAAGAAAATGCTAAAACATCCTGACATTCACGAAGTAAATTGGTTAACTGTTTCCTTTCTTCATCATTAGTAATCTTACCAATTTTGATAATCTTGGGATCCCTATAGGTACCAATGTTTACCACGATGAATTCCCCTGGATCCATTTTATTTTCCTCTTTCATCTTTGTGGCATCATGTTGATCAAAATGTTGTTATAAAGAAACCACATTCCTAGGAGTAGGATTTATAATATTTTCATGATTATTAGATCCATCCTCCTTAGAATCTATCTAAAAATTTTCAAACTCATCCAAATTATCAAGAAAATGAATCACTTATTTCTCGTCATCAAAAGCTTTCTAATGCTCTGAGTTATCTGGAACAGAAGGCCTAAATATAACTTCCATTTTTATCTTATCCTTAATCAACCCATCAGATAACTACAAAGCAGATGCAGCTACGGAAAGCTCATCTGCCTAACTATTCTATTCTCTTGGGATAGCTTCAAGGTCAAGGGCATCAAAGTATTCCATAGTATCCCATACAACATTTCAATAATTCCTTAATCTTTGATTTTTACATGTATATTTATTTTTTATTTGCAGTATAATTAAGTTAGAATCGCCCTTCATGCTAAGCAACTTAACTCTTAAAATCTTTGCCAACTCAAGACCAAACAACAAAGCTTCATATTCAACAACATTGTTGGTTGATTCAAATTCCAATCGATAGGAAAACTTGAAAATATGACCAAGTGGAGATTTTAATACAATTCTTGCACCTTTAACGTGCCTAGACGATGCACCATCAAAATACATGTACCAAACTTTATCCTTGAGATCCCCAATCTTTTTATTAACCTTATCATCAGGAAGAACTATGGAATTAGACAAAATAGCATAATTCTCAGTGCCAGATTGTTGTTTAACTATCTCATTATGAGGTCTCTTAAGATCTTTAACATGGAATCTTCTCTCAAGCTCTCTATTAAGTCTTACAAACCCATCACCGTTAGGAAAAGAAGTAATCCCATATGACCAGTTCACTTGAATACTCCTTCCTAGATGAGAGGCCGATTTTCTAGATAAAAGCATACCCCAGGCATCAGGCACATCAACAACAACAATGTCCATAACAATCATAATGTCAGGGTAAACCAATAAATGAACTTGTAAATCCTTGATTAAACCATGAACTTCAACCTTCTCAGAATCCACGACACATATATTTTAATAAGGCTTAGAAACTCTTAAATTAAGTTGTTCCATGACCCTCTTGGTCATGACACAAGCTGATGCACCAGAATCCAGTATACAATTATTCAATTTATATCCATTAACCATCAAAGTAATAAAGAATGGTTGATGATCCTTGTTATCTGAATCCAAACTTTGCAAATATATAGGAGCATCTTGATAATCAACTTTAGGTGCCTTCTATTGAGAAACATTCACTTAAGGAGCTTCAATAGTGTTTAGTAACTTAGTCCTTTGGGAAGGAATCTTTGCAATCTTGGTGATAAGAACCCAATTTTTTGCATTATTAAACCAACTTCCCAAATCGATATCCAATCCAGATTTCGAACCCGGGTTAAAAATTCGAGAGTGAATTTGATTCCCACTTTGATCTTTATCCCTTCTTTTATAAGTTAAACCCTATCTTTAGAAATTTCCATGAATTGCTTTGGAGAAGGCTTTTCACCAAATAATTTAACCATCAGATAATTTTCATGCTCAAAATTATTTATACTAAAAGCTGATGTGGAAGGTATAACATCTTGATTGTTTTCCTTAACTTCCATCTAGTGTTCCATAGACATAGAAAACTCCTTACCCACTACATTTATTTGATTACTTGCCCCGAACGTTCCATTATCCAAAATCCTTCTAACCATGGAGCAAGTAGCCTCCTCATGAAGAGCATCACAAGCCCGACAATAAGGTAGAGCATCATCAACCAAATTAGTAGATTCAAGCGAATTAGGTGGTCTCTGCTCAATACGTTTAACTTTCTTCTGCCAATTATTATTTCGATCATTATTATTATTTCTAGGCTGGAAAATCTGCATTTGAGCTCTTTGCATTTGAACCAACCTATTCTGCAAAGTATTTATCTCCTTATCATGGTTAGAGATTAATTTCACTTGGTTAAGCTCCATGCTTTCAATTTTTTGCAGTAATTTCTAAATAGGGTTGTCATCAGATTCTTTAACCTCTTTCCCTTTAGGTTCTTTTAATTTCGTTGAAGCCCTATCAAAACCTCGGATTTCGCACTTTCTAGATGCCTTCTTATCTTTTTCAAGATCTACCGCTAAAGCTTGACAATCCCTATAATCGGGAAGCTTACCACGTCTTAACTCATAAGAGGGATCAGGGCTAAATGCATCAATATAGAAATCCTGAAGAGATTTATCAGGAGGTTTATAATCTTGAGGTAATTCCTTAATAATATCATTGAACCTCTTGTTAAATTCTTTTGCGGTCTCATTTTCTCTCTTTTTAATGATACTGATAGCTTTTACGAGATGTCTTTCTTCTCTTTTATCTCCATACTTTTCCTTAAAGGCATTAATAACCAATTGCAAAGAATCAATTGAATCATGAGGCTTCTCCATAAACCAATCTAAAGCATCACCCTCCAAGGTAAGAACAAAAAGGGTCATTTTTACATCTTCATGATTATAAGCAACGGCTCTAGCATACTTACCCAACCAAGAACTAAAAGCTTTCAGATGAGCGTTAACACTAACTGCATTATTTCCCTGAAAAGAAGGCAATTTATCAATCCCATGTTTTGGAATATTATTTGGGTAACCTTGAATGTTAGCAATGTTACAAGGGGCGAATATGTCCATGATGTCGTGCTCGACTGAGTTAGTAAAAAGAAAATCGATATCAGAGAGAGCTTCCTTTTCGATATTAACAAGAGGGGTACAAGAAGAGAGTTTGTGTAATAGTACTTTGAGAGCCCGTTTAGGATCAAGAGCAGGATTAACCAAACTACTTGGATGTCTTCTAGTATACACTCTTGTAGAAGAGAGAGGAAGTGGAGTCGCCACTCGGACAAAAATCTAACTCAAAATAACCGAAAGAAAGGAATCAAGGACAAGGAACTTATCTTGGTAAGAGACAAAAGGATGAGAAGAAAGAAATGAGATGAATGTTGAAGAAAATAAGGAAAAAAACTCTATCCCCAGCAATGGCACCAAAAAATGTTGTCGCATAGAATGTCTAGGCACCACGACAACGGTTCAGATTGGGGGTTGTCACCCTGATCCCTGATCTCTCCATTTAAGTTGTCTCCCTATGGCAAGATAACAAGAGTAGAACCTATGGAAAAATGGAATGAAGAAGAATTCATTGGGAACCAACCAGTTCGGAAGAACAGTGAAGCGACCAAATACTTGATTAAGATTTAGCAAGTTTTATGGGATTTGATTAGATTTTAAATGAAATTGATACCAGTGCTTTATGGAGTCGATGATCTTGCTAGGGAAATTAAGACCAAGTAATCGATTAGAAATTGTTGCTTAGAAGAATGATTATCTTATATGAAAACAAATCCTAAAGCTAATGTGAAATGCAAGAATCTTGGTTAAGTTTAGTTAATTTTAGTTAAATGCCTACTTAAATGTGAATCCTTTGATCCTTTCTGTGTTGAGCTTGACTTCATAATAATTGGCAAATAGAAGATAAGGCGAAACACAATAAGGTGTGATTAACGATACCTCTCCTAAAAATCTAACATACCCGCTTCCTCCAACACTGTAGAGCGTTGTGGCTCTTACGACTTCAAGGTCACCGTTTTAAGTAATATTAAAACAAAACTTCTCAAGCAAAGATGGATGAATATATATATATATATATCTCTATCGACCAAGCTTATGCTTGGAAGTAAATTTTATTATGCAAAGCTAACTTATATGCAAATGCACCAGAAGATGAGATGAAGTTAAACTCGAGGATAGGAAATCACTCATGTCACAGAAACCCTCATTCACCAAAATTTAATGTTTGCTTTATGGATGAAGACTTAAAATTAAACTACTGAAAATATTACAATTAAACCAAAAGCTTATTTCAAATCTTTCTGATACAATTATAGCTCAAAGAGAACAAAAACTTCTTTGCAATTAATATCAATGTCAACGAATACTCAAAAGTATACTCAGCGTAGGAAACAAAGATATGCAAACTATTATAATTCTACGACAGAGTACTTTAACAATTACTTGAAAATATTCACAATATATCTTAACATGTAACACACATCAAATAATTCAAGCAATGATGATCAATTTCAATAGATGCAAGATATTTTAGCAGTTAAATTTCTCAAGATACAACTATTTTAAACAACCATGGAATTTAAATGCTAATCAATTACAATCCTAGAATTAAAATGATTTATGCTTAGTGACCCAAATCTAGGAAAATTTACCACTTTCTTATAGTTAACCTTTAGATATAAAAAATTTAAGTGCGTTTTAACTATAGAGACATAAAAAAATGTCGATACCACAAAAGTTCTCTTTTAGATTTTACCCTTAGCGCGAAAAAATAAAAAATAAAAAAAAAAATTAAAAAAAAAGAAAAAAGAAAAAAAGAAGGAATTTTCAAATTGACGATTTAATTAGTCCTTAAGAAAATTCTTTGATGAGCAAAGTTTTATAAAGCAAGATTAATGTGGTAAATGATCTATTTAGACCTTTTAATGTGACCGAAATAAATCAAAAGATTTAATAATTTAAAAAAAAATTATGGGTGAGAGGCCACATAAAAAAAAAATTAAATATTCTAATGTGAAAATTAATTTCGATTTATTTTCTAGTCACACAAAATAAACTATTTAGTGTTTTTTTAAATGTTTAGAACTATTTTAAGATATATTATATATATATATATTATATATAATATAAAGTTTTTTTTAAAGATTTTTGAATTTTAATAAAAAAATCAAAATCAAAAATGAAACAATGAAAATAAAAGAAGAAGAAGAAGAAGAAATAAAATAAAACCAAAATCGAACCTTTTTATTATTATTATTATTGTGTTTTAGATTAATAAACCAAATCAAAATGAATCACGACAAAACCAAAATCATAAACCAAAAAAATATTAAACCTAACCCAACCCCCAAATACACAAAGTTAAAGAAAAAAAATGAAATTGCGATTTGTTTGCAGGTTTGGCAGCAATGTGGAAGAATTTCGATGGCGATGAGGAAGAACTGGTCGATGGAGGGTTAGGACAGCGGAGGTATGGTAATGAACAGGAATGTGTGCAACGGGTTAATAGAATAGACGCAGTTAGGTAACGAAAGGTATGGAGCAATTCGACAACGGGAGAGAGCACACAGTCAGGGATGAGGGTGGTAGCAGTAAGGAAGGCGTATAGATTGAGGAGAAGTATGGAGTGCGATGGCAAAGGGATGATGACAAGGTGCTGCAGATCAGAGAAGTGAAGGTAGGCAGTGAAGAAAGGCAATGTTTTTTGCAGGTTAAGGAAATTACGTGGTAGATGTGGCTGCGAACTTGGTCGAGGGGAATGTTAGCGAAAGGAGGGCTATTTTGTAGTTTGAGCCAATGAGGAGGATGTAGCATAAATGGACAACGTGAGGAGTGAAGAAATCGGAGGCTATCCGCAGCATATGAGAGGGATCCGCTAGCGGGTGAGGGAGCTGCAAAATCAAGGAAGGATAAGGTTGTGTATGCAAGGGTTTTCGAAGGATGTGGAAAACAGATTTGCAGGCAACGATGAAAACAACGGTTTTAAGCATATTTGCCCAAAAATTCCGAAATTTTCCTGCAACAAAGAAAACGAAAACCCCGGGCAATAGACAGGTAGCCAAAGAATTGGAGAAACAATTCACAAATTAAAATGTTATACTTATGCTCAAGATTTATTAATTGAAACCCCTGTAAAATAATCTCCAGATAAAAAGAAAAAATTAACCCTTGCGCTGCAAAATAATAACTCCGCAAAAGTTGGGTTTGAGGTCAGTTTTTACCCTCCAGGGCCTAGATATACCTTCAAATCAAACTTCACCTTTGGATATGCAACCTGTACTTGAAAACAAAAACACCTAGAACCTAGATATACAAAAATAAATAAAATCCCAGGAACCTAAGCTAGAAAACCAAAAAAATTTATAGATCTATGCACAACTATGGCCGATCTATCAGATCTGGAGAGTGTGTGTTGGGTTCCTATAATACTAGTAATTACCCCATTACTATTGTAGTTGTACCCCTTATTAATATTGTTGTGCCCCTATTGTCCCCATATTTTTATTACTGTGCCCCATAGAATCCCTCTATTGTTATTTTTGTGGCTTTATATTATTATTGTTAGGTCGCTGGGTTATATTGTGACTCCTTAGACTCCTATATATAGAAAGGAGGTTTTGTCATTTGAATCATCCAAGAATTGTTCATTTATGTAATGTAAAGGAGTTGCCCCCTCGAAGAGGCTGAATTCTAAGGCATTGATCTATCTTTTCTATCTTTT
>APFE030008989.1:0-22037 GCA_000404065.3 Pinus taeda
CCCCTTATAATATTTTCCTTCAGCACATACCAGACATGTACCTTCATGCTCTTCAGGCATCCATGTCACCATTTGATTCACAGACTTCTGGTGTTGTGTCAATGGACATAGTTCGCAGTGGACTTTGTGCAACTTGATGCAACCATGAACTCAAAAACATCTTTGAAAAATCTATTTTCAAGCACGTACCTTTCCATTGATGAGTGCCACCCTGTCACTTTTGACTTCCATTGCTGACATGGACACCAGGATCTTCTTGTGATCGGGTACATAAAAGAGATCTTGTAAATGAATTGAGTTACCCTCATTCAATTAAGAGGTAACATTTCTTGCAACTTTTTAGGATAGGTGGTATTGGCTCTAAGTATAATCCCATGATTATCTATCCGATGAAGTGCCTAGGGTTCCTTGCTTTCTTTGAAGAGTTGACCATTTCTCCTTGATGAACTGAATTACCTATCATTCTCTTAACCCTAGAATGATTTGATTATCTTCATAGAGAGAAGCTTCTTTTCCATTTAGACAGTCCTTCGCATAACGATCGAACTTATTGTAACCAAGGCATTTGTCTTTCCTTCCAGCCTTAGATCTGAACTTCCCAATGAAGTGATGTTTAGGTAGGCCATCCGAACCTTCTGCTGTGCCATTATGATAATATTCTCTGCTTTGACTTATCCCGGGGTGAATTTTAAGAGGGATGAGGAACCCATTCATCCTTTTATCTTGTCCCAGCTGTCTTTGGTGATTGCTTTCACTCTTGCTTGGGTATTGTCTTCACCTCAGTTCTGATAACATGTTAATTTTAGGTATGTTCTATGTTAGAGAAATTTGTTTAAATTTCTTTTCTAGATTTGCAATCACATCAACATAAAGTAAACTGCAGATAGAACATAAATATAAATCGTAGAAGACGAGAAAAGACAAGAGGACACAAAATTTGGCACCAGCTAGGGCAAACCCCAATGTGCGGAAACCCTTGATCAATTCTTCTTTTATGTTCATCAAATTTCAGCAGAGAAAGAGAGAGAGTGATAATACATTTACAACAGAAGTCAACACTTTGACTTTTGATATTAACAGAGATCATTTGAAGAAATTTTGCTTCAATTGATTCTCTAAGGTGACTCCTTCACCCATCATATTGTTGCATCTTGTCGATTTGCTGCACCTTACACTGCAATACCAACATGCTGCATCATGCATCATCATACTACTCATGATCTCATACATCATTGAGCTGCCCACACATCATTCTGCCCATGATCTCATCTATCATGCTTCGCATGATCTCATATCATCATGCTGCTCATAATTATGCCCATACATCATGTTGCTCATGATATCATTATGCTGCCCATGATCTCATGTCATCATGCTGCTCATAATGCTACCCATAAATCATTATTTAGTTCATATACATATCAACCTTAGCTGCTTGTTATGGCTTGCAGCCTAGCAAAGCATCTAGGCTATAGCTCCATGAAATACCATTATTGAGTCAGGGTTGCATACTTCACATAGCGTATTATTATTCTTCTTGGAAACTACAGGTTTCCTTTGTGGCCAGAACTCTTCGACTATGGCTAGACAGTTTATGACAACAACTAGATCCTGGGACCTTTCCATGATTGCGTACATTCATGAATGCGTATAATATGTCTCTTCCACTGTGGCTTCATCCCTTCAAGTATGTCGAGATCATAGAACATATGATACTGTTGCACTTGAATGCAACTTCATATGTTGACCCAATACATAGATTATGGTGTGTTCATATATAGTCTAACTGCGTGTAGATCTCTCCCATGTGTTAGGGCATCACGTTGACTGTATAAGTGTCATGTATAACTAGAATATGAACGTAACCATGAAAATCATACATATGTGTCTCCATTATTTGTGAGTAAGTATCTCCAGGACTTGTGCATCAATGACCAGCGTATAAGGTTTCTTGGATAGTGTATTGAGGCCTGACTTTGACATAAAATTAGGGCATACATTGACTACATCTAGAGTTGCTTGGAACAACATATTAGGGCCTCCATTTCTGCGTAGAATCCTCATCATGAACTATGTGTAGGTTTCCATGATCATCGTAAGAATGTCTTCCCTTACTTCGTCTATGAGACTCCATTACATAACTATGTTAAGATGTGTTAGGGCGTCTTAAGCAACGTGTAGGTTAGGGCATCATCTAATTAGGCCAACATATTATTTTTGTGTATCTCCTTCTCCAAAAACCCAAGACGTGGAGAGGACATCACCTCAAGAATGTGTGTCCAAATGACTTCAAGTCCTTGCCAATTTGTGCTAAGACGTAGATGACAAATAGGCATGACTATTGGGCTTCTGAGCCTACACAAGTTGCTGGTTGAATTGATAATAATTCCATAATAAAAATAAATTCATATCTCCGTAAATACTTATCGGAATCGGATGACCTTTAGATCAATCCTACACCTCTCGATGAGAGGGATCCAATAAAAATATCAGTTTCCTTAAATAATCTGAACCACATGGAGTTTGGCCCTAGTTTCCAATTTTAAAACTCTTCTATCTCATTGCAACTAGAACTGATATTATGTTTGTAGCTAGTTTTGTTTCTAGGTTTATGTAATATCCTAAGGTTTCACATTGGAACAATATACTATGCTTGTTTTAAACATATTCTGAAGATTACACACTTTCATGCTATACAGACAATGCATATGCAAGTAGTTCAGATGATCAGAAAACTATTCCAAGGTATTATTTTCACCTTGAAACAAATATGATATCATAGGGAATCCAAGAAGAAAACAATGATTTAAATGTATTTTGCAGAGGTAGAGTATGTAGCTACAACATTAGAATATTTTCAACTAGTGTGCTTGAGAAGATGATTGAAATATCTTTCAAATGTTCAGAAGGAGACAACTCCTATTTTTGTGATAACAACTTTGTAATTTCTTTATCGAAAAATCACGTCTTTCATAAAAAGAGCAAGAGTATTGGCACACATTTTGATTTCATTCATGATATTTTCAATTATGGAGATATATTACCTGCTTTATATGGCTCACGACATCAGCTTGCATATATTTTCATAAAGCCATTAGTAAAAAATTTATTTTAATTTCAAAGAGAGCAACTAGGCATTATATGTCCCAATACTTGTAACAATTGAGATTAGGAGCAAGTGTTGAGATAAATAATCTTACTTTATATTATATGTCCTATAAGAGTCATAAGTAGGTTTTGTTTCTGTTCGTTTAGTTGATTTATAGTTTAAGATTTCTCCAGTGATTAATTGTTTCTTATTTCCTTGTCTCCTATGTAATCTACTTAACTAATCTTGAATGATTTGCAGGGAAACTCACTCCATTCTAGTTTCCATTTCACTCTTTTTGTATTTTTACCTTTTCAATCTCTATCATGGATTGTGTCAACCACATTATTTCTAATTCCTATAGAACACCACATAGTGTATGTTCACCTTTGTGGCACAACCAATCTCTGAATGGATGAGGTTGCAATCCATAGGCATGTTCAACAATAAAGCATTAATGACACTGCAGTAAGAATTTGGAG
Organism: Pinus taeda; assembly: GCA_000404065.3. Lineage (NCBI taxonomy): Eukaryota > Viridiplantae > Streptophyta > Pinopsida > Pinales > Pinaceae > Pinus > Pinus taeda. The sequence goes on from APFE030008989.1 coordinate 3,571, forward strand.
GACATTTATTCACATGGATTCACCATGAACGTATTGTCTTTGATTCCCTGGAAGAAATTTCACTTCTTAGGTGAAGAAGGCTTCAAATGTTATATTTCCATAAAATCCAGTAATTTATTAACAATTTCTAAGAGTAAAACTAGAAATACAAATAATTGTTTCATTGGAATCTTAAATGGTAAATAAACTAAGTCTCATAACTTAGCATACACAATGGAAAATGAAAATTAAATCTAAAGAAAAACACATTCAAGACATAGAACACAATATATACATAGGAAACCTCAGTTGCTAAGAAAACCTACAACTTTGTGTGTCATTTTACCATATCCATCAAAAGGGATTTCCTTAGAAAATTATAATAAGGGAGAAATTCAGTTTTACCTCAAAAAACGAGCACAAATATCTCCTTCTTGCACACACATGTGAATTGGAGACTACATAAATGATGCCTGAGCTAAAGTAATCTGATCCTTGGTCAATCTCTTCCACCTAGATGTGGAACCCCTATAATATATTGAACACTAGTTTTTTCCTCTCGGTAATCTGAGACATTACTTGTGCTCATTTTACTTGTCACTTACTTGCTCTATCTCCTCTTATAATTTTTACCTCAACCCTAAAATCTTTCTCTAGGGATGAGATTAAATTGCGATGAAGCGATAAGATTGAATCATAAGTTAACTTAGAATTATTAATTTTTCCTAAGTCCAACTTAGGAAATAGTTACAAAAAATAATATTTTTTTTATATTGGTTATTTTTTGTGTTCCTCTACTAGGCTTAGCTCTTGTGTTTGATCGATCAGAGGAAACACTATAAAATGCAGTTTGACCTAAATTGGGAAGTGATGTAGTGGTATTTTTATTCCACAACTATAACTTAACTATAGACGGGGTGAACTCACTCAATAGATTATGAATTAGGAATGGATCAAAATCCTTTCATGCTACGCCTAGGGAGTTTTTCATCAAGCCATAGAGGGATTTATTCCACTTGCATACGTGAGATTTCTGATCATCAATCTCAAACCCCTTGGGGTGTTTCAAGCTTGTGGACATGCTACATGAGGTTAATGGTCCCTTTGTAAGATTTTCCTTTGGTACATCTCAAACATGTACTTTCATGGTCTTTTTGAATTCAGGCATCCCTGTTACTATCTGACTCACAGACCTCAGGTGCTATGTGTTAATGGACATGGTCGCCAGTGGGCTTATTGTAACTTGATACAACCCTAAACTCAAAAACATATTTCAAGATTCTATATTCAAACACATACCTTTCCATCAATGACTGCCACCCTGTAACCTTTGACTTCCATTGCTGAAACGGACACCAGTTTTTTCTTGCGATCAGGTACATAAAAGAGATTATGCAAATGAATCAAGTTACCCTTATTCAATTGAGGGGTAATATTCCCTAAACCCTTTCTAAGATAGGTGGCATCGGCTCCAAGTATAATCCCACAATTTTTTCCATCTCTACCACTTAGAGAGTGCACCCTAATATCTAGTGAAGTGCCTTGAAGCACAACAATCAATAAGCCAGGTTCCCAAATAATCTGAAAGAGAGGGCCAATACAAGATAACACTTCTTATTTTATCAAAAACAACATTTGATTCTTCATTTCTGGTTTTCTTTCCTTTCTTTGAAGAGTCAGTTATTTCCTTGATGACTTGCATTACCTGTCATTCCTCTGATCATTGAAGATGTCTTAGTAATGGTTGTTTTCATCATCAAGTGATGTGTCCCTACCTCAGACACTCCTTCGCGTAATGGCTGAACTTATTACAACTAAGGCATCTGCCTTTCCCTCCACCGTTAGATCCAAAATTCCCATTGAAGTGATCTTTAGGTAGGCCATCAAAAACTTCTATTGCGCCATTCTGATAAGAGGGATGAGGAATCCACTGATCCTTTTGTCCTTTCCCAACTGTCTTCAATGATTTCTATTTCACTCTTTCTTCGGAATTTCCTTCACCTCAGCTGTAATACCATGTTAATTTTAGGTATGTTATATGCTTAGAGAAATTTATTTCAATTATCACAGTTAGCTCAATATCTTTTCTAGATTAGCAATGACATCAGCATTAAAGTAAATTGTAGGTAGAACATAAACATAAATCACAGATAACAAGCTAAGACAAGAGGACACAAGATGTGGTGCTAGCCAAGGACAAACCCCAATGTGGGGAAACCCTTGATCAATTCTTCTTATATGTTCTTCAATAGTCTAGCAAAGAGAGAGAGAGAGATAGTGCATTTACAACTGAAGTCAACATTTTGACTTACCTAGATAAGAGCATAGATCATCTCTAAGAAGATGATACATGAGATCATCTGAAGACATGTTACTTCAATTGATCCTCCAAGGTGACTCCTTCACCTATTGTTCTACTGCATTTCGTCAGCATGATGCACCTCACTGCGCTCCACCATGTTGCACCCATCATCGCTATGCTGCATCTCATCATGCTTCATTAATCATGACCGTACCCATCACTGTACTGCATTATGTGCCATTGTTGCACCATGTTGGCATACTAACCTATGTGTTGGTTGCATCTTTCTTGGTTGTTGTCCCTAGCTTGTTTGTTGTCCCTAGCATGCTTGTTGTCCTTTGCATGCTTTTTGTTGCATGCTAGATGTCCCTTGCATGCTAGCTGTAACATTCCATGCTTAGTGTATTTTTTCCTAACTACCATAAAACATTCCCAATGTTAGTTAGTTGTCCCTTGCATATTGCTCTCCTTTGGAGACATATACTGAGGATGTTCTAGCAGTTTCGACAATTTTAGCTATTCCTGATAGTTCCGATAGTTCTAGCAATTCCGGCTATTCCTAGCAATTCTGGCAGCTCTGGCTTTTCCCGGCAATTTCGGTAATTCCAGCTTCTATCCTCTGTGTCAGCTTTGCTAGTTGTTCCAGCAGTTCTAGCTATTCTTGGAAGTTCGAACTATTCATGACAGTTCCGATGGTTCTGGCAATTCCGGCTATTCTCAAAAGTTCTCGGCAGTTCCGATAGTTTCGGCTATTCTCGATAGTTCCAATAGTTCTGGCATTTCTAGTAGTTCCATCTTTACCCAACAATCCTGGCAATTTCAGCTATTCCCGGCCATTTCGGCAGTTCCTGACAGTTTTGGCTTCTTCCCTCTAGATTAGGGAAGCATTATCCCTTAGGATCTCTCCTGCTACTAAAACCCAGACAAGTAGAGAGGAAGAGATCCCAAGTGTGTTGAAATGAATTGGAGGTCATGTCTATTTATTCTAAAACGTTAAGCACAAGTGTGGTTTATTTGGTTGCTGGCCGACCTTGATGAATTGTCCCATAACATAGATAAATTCATATGTCCATGAATACTTATCAGAATTGGATGATCTTTAGATCAGTCCTACACCTCTTGATGAGAGGGATCAAAGAAAAATATCAGCATCCATTAATAAGATGACCCACATGAAGTTTTCCCCTATTTGCCAATTTTAACAACAATGATATGCAAATAAAAGGAACCACCATCCTATTGGTGCATACGAAGAAGATGAAAAATTGGACGCAAAAGTTCTTATTTGTAATGAACAACAAGTATTTCTCACATGTAACTTATGGTTTGAAATAGGTCTTGTAAACAAAGCACTTCGAAAAGTAATTTCCATTCTCTATGCAACCGGATCAAAAGTCCCTCAATTACCATCCTTTGTTGTTGTTGACTTATTCCAATATGAAGGCCTGCCATGGGCACCTTCAATCCATCTTATGTTCCACTTCCCACATTAACGCGAGGGTCTCATAGGAAAATTCCCCTTCGAATGGCATGGGGTTTGAAGATACATAAATTGTAAGGAATGAAATTAGCAAAGGTGACAGTGGACATTGGCAATGTAGACTGACAAGGCTTAACATTCACTTCTATCTCTAGAGTTCAAACATCGGCTGATTTTCGCATCTGGCCATCATTTTCCTTCAGCCACTTCACCCACATGCATGGAAATGCTTACATCAAGTGTAGGTAGCAAGAGGAGTCCATACTAACATCAAAGTCTTTACAACCACCTACAGCTTGATCACTGCATCTAGCCCCTTTTGATTCCCTTTCAGTAAGCATACTTTGCATTCAATTCCACAATAGTTTATTTCTATTGCAAATAGTTGCTACAAAGCTGAGTTAAAATTGCATAAATTTTCCCTTTTTACAAAAAGAAATACTATGTGCATTCCTATTTAGAAAAAAGAGACAAACATTACAAGTTCACATTTTGTTGATTGATATGAGCATAATTTTACAACTTTGATTCAAATCAAATACTTTCAAAAACACTTGAAAAGGAAATAGAAACTAAAATGTTTGTTCTCACTTACTTCCAAACCTCTTTTCAGCTCTCTAATGAGTGACTTACCACAAAGTTTCGTAGCAGTTTTTAGAAAGAACAAAAGGACTCAAAACCTAGCCTAAACAAAATTTCCGAACACTTGTGGTAAAAATTACAGCACCCCCAACCTCAATTTATTGTTATCATATTCGTAATAGGAACTCCTATGTATTTGCAAATGATTTTTGGATCATTTGTTATTGCACTTTTTCTTATGTCTTGTTTTATCTTTCAATTTCACTTAATATTATTTTTAAAGATTATTTTTTATTATTCATTAATTAGAATAAATGAAACAAATAACCGGGAGTCCTATGTTTGTCTTTTTGTGCGAATTTAACTCTTTTATATTGAACTAACCCATTCCAATTTCATTTCAGTAAGCATACTTTTGATTCAATGTTTTTCCTTTAATATAATAATTTTTTTCTTATTAAATTTAAATATTCCAATTCTTAATTAAAAGAATTATAACTATATTATAATAGTCATGTATTACTTTAGAAATAATTTTCCCAATCGTATAATATGTTTTTCTATCTTAATCGCAGATGGGAAGAAGGTTGAAGGAAGTTACAACAATAAAGTCCTAGACGAAGAAGAAGAGCTTTCAAGAAAAATCGATTTTGACTATTTAGGTGCGAAAATAATCTTTCTTTATCATTTTAAATTTTCCTAACACATTTATGGGAAAAAAACTATTTTGTTATAAGAATTCTAAAATATATTGTTACATGGAATACATAATTTGTAATTATATTCCATATTATATTTCACTTGTCATGATTTTGTAATAAAAAATAATTTTATTAGAAATTTACATAATTTGTAATTATATTCCATATTATATTTCACTTCTCATGATTTTGTTAGAAAAAATAATTTTATTAAAGATTTGAGTCATTTAGAAAAGGTGATTAATATTTTTTAATATAGAAATTGCGAAATTTATATAAAAAATGATTGAATAGATTTTTTTTCATCTTTAATTTTTTCATTTAAAATATTTTTGCAATGTTATAATATGGTTTTTTATGATAATTGTATATGGCAAGAATTTTGAAGGCAATTACAATAATGAAATAATTGGCCAAGAACATCTTTCAAGAAAAATAGACTTTGACTATTCAGGTGCCAAAAATAATTTTTCTTTATTATTCTAAATTTTCCTGACATATTTATGTTGGAAGAAAATAAGAAAATATTTTGTTATAAAAATTGTCAAATTTATTGTTACATGTCGTACACAATCATCAATTGTATTCCATTCGTCAAGCAATTGTATTCCATTCATCGTGCTTTGGTTAGAAAAAATAATTCTATTAAAATTTTGTTACTCAGTTCAAACAGATGATTAACAAATTTTAATTTATAAAATAAGAAAGTCATAAAAAAATTGATTCAAAACCTATTTTTTTTTTCATTTTTAATCTTTTTATTTTCTCTTATTAAATTTAGATATTCAATTTTTAATTGAAAATTTTATAATTATATTGTAATGGCAATATTACCCATGTTTAAATTCGTTTTTGAATGATAATTACAGGTTGGAAGAATTTTGAAGATTGTTACAATGATGAAATCATAGGTGAAAAACTTCTTTCAAGAGAAATGGACATGGACTATTCAGGTGAAAGAATCATTATTTCTGACTCTAAATTTCTAAATTTCCTTGACGTATTTATGTTGGAAAATAATTCTAAAATATATATTTTTTGGATGTTAGCTTTCTCTACTTTTTTTTATCCTTTTCATGTGACTTTAATGTTTTTGCTTTAGCCTTCTCAATATTGATAGCCAATGGCCTAGTTATATGGAGTCGAGAATATATAATAATATTTCATTTGTAATATTTTTGTGAAAATTTCATTGTATTAAAAGTTTGTGAGTTATTTAGAAAATGTGATTAAATATTTTTAATACAAAAATTACAAAATTCAAATAAAAAATTATTGAAATATTTTTTTCCTTCTCTTTTCCAATATATATGTTTAATTAAATTTAGATATTCAAATTCTTAACTAGAAAATCTATACTTACATTATAATGGTCAAGTATTACTTTAGAAATATTTTTCCTAATGATATAATATGTTTTCCAATCATAATTGCAGATGAGGAGAATTTTGGACGATGTTATAGTAATGAAATCATAGGCAAAGAAATTCATTCGAGAAAAATGGATTTCGACTATTCAGGTGTGAAAATAATTTTTCTTTATCTTTCTTTATTTATTTATGTTGGAAACAATTTCTAAAATATTTTGTTATAAGAATTCTAAAATACATTCTTACATGGAATATATAATCTATAATTATATTCCATCTCTCATGCTTTTGTTAAAAAGAAATATTTTATTAAAAAATTGTGAATGGCTTAATTTCTAATTTAAAAATTGTGAAATTTGTATAAAAATGGATTGAAAATATAATCTTCCCATTCTTAATATTTTTATTTTTCTTATGAAAATTTAGATATTCAAACTTTTAATTAAAATTTATAATTATACTGGAAATGGTCATGTATTACTTTAGAAATATTCTGAATGTTGTAATATGTTTCTCAGAAATATTCTGAACGTTGTAATATGTTTCTCAATCATCATTACTGATAGGAAGAATTTTGAAAGTTGTTACAATAATGAAATCATAAGCCAAAAACTTCTTTAAAAAAAATAGAATTCAATTATCCTATGTATGAAAGAACCATTATTTCTGACTCTAAATTTTCTTAATGTATTTATGTTGGAAAAAAATTCTAAAATATATCTTCCAGTATTATAATACTTTTTAATCAATCATTACTTCTTATTCTATGTTGAAAAAGAATTCTAAAATAATTTCAATAAAAATTCTCAATTACCATTAAAAAAGTGTAACATAAAACTCTATGCATCCTTTTTAGTATGCAAGTTAGGCTCTGGGGTTAACAATGTCTTTCGGATGCTAGCTTTCTCCGGCCTCAATCTTGATGGTCAAAGTCTTATGCATCCTTTTTAGTATGCAAGTTAGGCTCTGGGGTTAACAATGTCTTTCGGATGCTAGCTTTCTCCGGCCTCAATCTTGATGGTCAAAGTCTTACATGAAATAGAGATTTTGTAATTATATTTCTTTGTTACAAAATTTCATTATATTAAAAAATTGTTAGCTTTGAAATTGCGACTAAATACTTATAATATAAAAGATTAATTGAAAATATCTCCCCTTCCTGTTCATTAAACTTTTTTGTGTTATAATATTTTTTAATACATATACTGTACAAAATAATTTCATCCGCCCTAGATGGAACTTCTCAAGTACCATCGACACAATTTCATCCACCCTAAATGAACTCTATGCATTTGTTTAGCATGTGATTTGCGCAACGGTTGAGATTTCTAATTTCTGGATGTTCGCTTTTTCTAATTTCTTGACGTTTTGCATGTGTATTTAGTGTTTTTGTTGTTCCCTCCTCAATGAGCAATGTCCTAGTTATATGGAATAGAGAATCTGTAATTATATTTCGGTTTGTAATCTTCATTGTATTAATTTTTTTTAAGTTATTTAGAAAAGGTGGTTAATAATTTATAATAGAAAAAGTGAAAATAAAAATAAAAATTTATTGATTTTTTTTCCATTTTATTTTTCTTATTAAATTTAGATATTTAAATTCTCAATTAAAAATTTATAATTATATTATAATGAGCAGGTATTATTTTAGAAATATTTTTCTCAATGTTATAATATGTTTTTTCAATTATAGTTGCAGAAGGGAAGACTTTTGAAAGAAGTTACAATAATGAAATCATAGGGGAAGAAATTCTTTCAAGAAAACTGGACTTTGACTATGTGCGAAAATAATTTTTCTTTATCATTCTAAATTTTCTTGACATATTTATGTTGGAAAAAAAATTCTAAAATATTTAGTTATAAGAATTCTAAAATCTATTGCTACATGAATACAAAATCTATAATTATATCCCATTTATCACGTTTTTGTTAGAAAAAATCATTGATTGAAAATATAATTTTTTCCATTTTTACTGTTTCTCTATTTCTATTAAAATTAAATATTCAGATTCTTAATTAAAAACGTTATAGCTATATTGCAATGTTTTTCAATGAAAATTACCTATCAAAAGAATTTTGGTGGTTACAACAATGAAATATTATGTGAAAAATTTCTTTCAATCCATAATAGCATCCATAAACAATCCATAATCCTTGGAGGAATAAATGAAACTATTTAAGAAAAACATACTTCTAATTACTATGAGAATGAATAATGCCTCCCAAGAAAATATAGTACAATCAGCGATGCAAAAACCAACAAACAACAAACAACATATACAATTCTAGTGTAAGAATGGATTAAAACAAATGAGCTTCAAATAATATGAGAAAGTTGTCATTATAGGAAACCCTTAAATGTTTTTACTATAATTACAAAGAGAGAAATCTAATAAGAAATAAACACAATATGTGTATTCTAAATTTCATTATAAGTCCATTCTACAACAATTATAAAAAAGTGCTAACATATATATAAGAAACATGATATGTTGGTCTTAGTAATAATTAAATTATATAATTATGCTATTCTCAGAATATCAAGCAAAATGTATTGTAAGTACTCTAACTTAGCCTAACGCAAATTATAGAGAAAGAATCTAAAGACTACAACAAGAGGACGCAATCTTGGGTATTTTGACCCTTTTCTTTTGTTTGAGGAAGTTTTAATAATTGACAAAGGGTTACACAAACACGCTTAGTACCCAAACATAAAATATAAATCCAATAACAATAGGGCCGACAACCAAATGGGACAACCAAATGGGAATCAATGCTGATGCTTATAAAGTTCGAGGGTTGTAATGTTGTAATTCATTATATAAAATATTAGATGTCACCTGAATAAGCTAATAAACCATCATGAAGAGGGTGGCATAGTAAACCTTCTAATATATAGAACTTACGGCACCTGAAAAAACAACCAAGAGAAAACTGATAGTTAAAAGATATAACCTAGAACTGAGTGTGTAAGGTTGACAGATCAGCCAGAACAAACGAACACTAAGTTAATACGTACAAGTTCATACACCACTAAGATTTAAAGGCAAGGCTCGTCGAATAGCCATATTCGCAAAAGGAAATAGCATCAAAATAAGTTATAGGAGGAGATTTACTTGATACGACTTTCCACCTCCATTTGTTTCTTTAATCTGTAAAGAACCTCAAGGGTTAGAATACTACTAAATAATAAGGAAATATTAAAGGACATATTTCAATCGGAACTGGCCAAAGAAAAATTACTAGGTAGAAGAAGCTCTATAATGAACTTGTTGTCATGAACTTACTCCTAACGAAGCCTCCCAAGATCTCTATATACCATTGCAAACCCTAGTTTATTTGGGAAAACATGACAAACACTAGATTTGATATTAAATCAATATTTAGAGACTAGAGTTGATAAATGAGTTTTTTGAGTTTAAAAAACAAAATAAACATTCAACCACACTTTCTTGCAAGTTGGAATCCATTAAGTGATCTCACACCAATTGTAAATTTCCAACTTGGAGAGTCGGACACGGTAGAGTCGGAGGGAGGAATAAGCTACTGAGTGCCGTAAGGGGGTAGACAGTTACCCTGTAACCTAAAATTCCCCTACACACCATCAGATTAACCCTATCCTATCTCAGCCATAGAGCTTACACCACCTCCCGATGTGACTGCCATGCCTCCACGTGGGGAACCGTCAATTGTCCTCTAGAGAATTCTTTTATTAATGCCGTTACAGAGGATCATGATGGATGAGAATAAGGTTAAAGCAATGTAAATATTGTACCATGAAAAGGACAATAACTATCTATGTAACATAGTGTGTAAATATACAAACATTTTTTTGATGGATTATGTAGAGTCTAAAACCATGTTAATATATGGTCATAATGAAAATAAATAGAGTGAACTAAATTAGTATAGCACAATAAATTCATATAGAATAGAGATCATTATGTAAAAAATGATAATTTTGTTTTCTTAAAGTATTCTATTATAAAATTTGTAAAAGTATTTTAATGTTTCTAATTGAATTTGTTTGGCTTAATGTTTTGTTTTATTTTATTTTTGGCAGATTAACTTCAGAAAATTTGAACATTGAATTTCTTTATTTACATCACACTTTATATAGCTTATGAGTTTTTGACACACGCGAACATGCACACACATATAATATTTTCTTGTTTAAATTATAATTTATGTTAGTAATTCTTTTTATAATTATTAATAATTTATGAAATAGAATTAATACAAATAATAAAAAATATTTTCAAAATAATATATAAAATTTTAATTACTAAAGTCTAAAAAAACAAATTATAATAGAATCGATTTTTGTTTTATTTTATTTATGGGTGATTAAATTACGGAAATTTGAACCTTAAATTTCATGATTTAGATCATAATTCATAACATGTTCATTGGTAATTAAAATGTCCTATCATTATATATATATATATATAATATATAATATATATATATATTATATATATTTTATAACTATAAATAATTTATAAAATATCATTAATAAAATAACCAAAAATATTTTCAAAACCATATTTAAAATTTTAATTAATAAAGTTTAAAATAATTATAATTTTATTTTAAAATAAAAAATTTAAAATCACAATATTCCATCATTTTATCATATTGAATTTATTTATATTATGTAATATTTTCTGCAAATAACGGAAAAAAAAAAATCCATTTCTATTACTGTATAGTGTTTTTATTCTTATCAAACTTATGCAGTTACAATGATTCTTCAAAATTTTTGAACATTTCCATCAAAGAGGTACTGACCTTGAGGATATTTATGAAATACTTTCGTAAGAGTTAAAAGAATTTATTATCATTTTGTTTCCGAGAACTATATATTAAATTTAACAATATTTTTATTATATAATTGAAATTTTATTTTTCTCTCCATTTTATTAGAAATATATTACATAGATTTTAATTCTAAAATGCCCATTTGCAGACGGTCGAAAGAAGTTTAGAACTTTTAATAACGATGATGAGACTGAAAGTGGATCTTTTCTCTCCATAGAAGGAGCAAATCATCCAAAAGAGTTACAAGTTGGTTTCGGTTTAGAAGAAGGTTAGTAAGATATATTGTATGCATTTTTTTTTCTATATTTATTTTATTTTTTGGAATTTTACTTGTAGATTTATAATGCAATATAATATAATTGTTTAATTATACATTTGGTTAGTTATTTTCATTTTCTTTTAGGTTTTTGGTTAGTTATTTTCATTTTTTTGGTTTTTCATCTTCGCATAGAATTAAAATTAACTGGAAAAAAATTAAATTATTATAATATTAATTTTTGTTGTGAATCTAGTTATTTCTATTAACTTAGAAGATTAGATCTTTTTATGTCATTTTTCAAAAATTTCAAGAATATAATTTTTTTTAAATAAGTGAAAAAGTAAAAAGTGTCAAAACACCCAGAAAACAAATAGACAATCAATAAGCATCAAACATTATTAGAGTTTACTGGGGCCATATCATCTAGACCTGATTTAAGGGATGTTAGAGGTCTGAATCCACAATGCACTTGCCTCTCCATGTGAGCCAAATAGCTTACCAGATGGTCAAGATACTCTTATATGCATCACTACCCTTCCATGTGAGCTAAAAAAGTTTCCAGACAATCAAGTTGCTCATGGATGTGCCTTGCCCTCTCCATAGGTTGAACACTATATCATGCATCTCCAACAACTTTTGGTGGTTATAATTCATAAAATCCATGTTATCATTGCGATGTCATGTTAGTCCTGATTAAGATAGTCTAATGCAACATTTAGTTGGCGAATCACACAACCAAGGTCTTGTGTCATAGGAGGGTTTTCTGTGGGGTGAAAGGGAAAAGAGAGCAATGGATCAGTTGTTTCTCTATGGCTCAGTCCATGGTGTTGCTACATAGCTAGGGCTCTCCTCCTCTGTAGTCCGTTATGTTCCTAGTCATATCAAGAAAGTATCGTAACCACCTATCCCTTAATATTATTGCCCCAAGAAAGCATGTTTCTATTACACTAGCTAGATGACCCCTTTGTCCCATAAGAGGCCTCATTAACCACAGATCCCAATATGAATGATATATGGAAGTGGAACCATCACAAGCCACCCCAAAGGTTAACCAAAGATGTGCAATGGGGCCTACAATTTTGTAGAGACGCGACAAATATCCAAACAATAGGGAAAGATTACCAAAATTCAGATATGGCCTAGAACTTTGTAGATCCATCCATCAAACAAAACAAGATGAAGAAAAATTAGAAATAAATGAAATAGGCCCACCAACTAGCCCCTTTCCAGTTTCTAATGCCCAAAATACAAATTCATAGATACATTTGTCTCCTGAGCCACCAAGAGCCTAGAAATTATAACACAAGGCCTAGCCAAAACTTCCTAGAGAAAACCCACCAAACTATTGGACACACAATCTTACTAATGAAGGAAGAAAATGTAAAACAACCTTAATACATGGTTTGCAATGTTTACCACAAAATTATAAGCCAACAAGTTATCCAAGAAAGAAACCCTTCACTCAATCTTTGCCTCAACCACCTCAAAGACACTGCTCAGATGCAGAGTATCAACTCAGGAGGGCACCTTGGGTCCAGGTCCCAAATTTGGTTATGATGGACCACAACCGATATTATCTGAACATTTTCAGAATATGGTTAAAATCCTTCCAGAATTTCCATCATTTGAGGAATAGGAAATGGCACCCTCGGAATCTGCCCATGCATTCTCATACATCCTTTAAAGTTATGCAAGTAGGATCAAAATTCCAATTTCGACAACTGATTTGATGAAGATAATTATTGCATTAAATTTCACTTTTTGAGAGGACCAAAATTGACAAAATTATGACTCAAATTCGACAAGGAGAAGTGTGTTTTTGAATTAAAGCTCACTCATCAGCACATTGTCAGGGTTGGCTTTAACTTCATGTAGGCTCATGAAGCCCAAACGACATTTCTTTTCACCCACATCGATTCATATAAATAAAAGAGATCTTCAACCTCATTAGGCACTTCATCACCTCACATCACTTCTTGACCCTCCTATTCCTATTAGTTTTTACAACTCAAATTGGACGTATTTATCTCTCTCATATCAAGGATAGGCGGTTGTTCTTGATTGGGATGAGTTGCAAGAGAATTGTAGGTCTGTTGTAGGGCATTTACAAACATTGAATGGGGTGGAAATAATGTCATTTGACTTTGGTTTTAGATGGAAAATTTTGGTTTTTCCAAGCCGCATTGAAGGACACTCAAATTGAGGAATTCTTAGAAGATTGACTAATGTTGGATTTTTGGTTTGACCAAAGAAAATTGTAGACTTTGACAACATTCTTTCTCTCTCCGTTGACAAAGTTTGACTGAAGTTTTGGGAGCATGTTTGGACAAATCATCGACCAGCAAAATAGGCTGCATTGACTAGGCATTGACCGAATTAAATTGGAGAAACTTCAATCATGATTTAATTATTGTTGACTTGAATAGTTAGGGCAGTCAACTTTTGTTGAATTGCATATTTGGTAGTTAACCGGATTTGACTCTTCCTCATCATCTTTGACATTGATATATTTGTTTTATTGTTTGGATATTGGATATTGACATTGGATATTATTTAGCCTTGGATAATGGACTCTATCTGCTAAACATTTGAAGACAATATGTTAGAAGGAGATTTGCAAGGGTTTTCCCTCGAGCGGGGTTTCTCCCTAGTCATTCACCAAATTTCTGTCTCTTATCTCTTGGTTTTATTTGATTGTGCAATTATCTAGTTATCCTATCTACTATTTCTCTAATATCATTTGATAATTGAAGAAGTGAAATTGTTAGACTGAATGTTATTGGATATTGTTGAAGTAATAGTTGCAATAGAGAACAAATTGATGAAAAATGAACACGGTATCAGAGCTGAGGTGAAGACTAACCAAATATGCATACAGAAAGAGCAACTATTTTCTAGAAGCTAATCGAAAAAAGGAATAATATTTTGGTATAAATGGCTTCCTCTTTCTTCAAGGAGCATGAGAAGTTGGGCGATTCATAGAACTTGTTGCATGGAAAGTTAGGTTGGTGATCATAGCTGACAACATTAATGTTTAAGACTTAATTCAAGGAAGGGTACCTGAGCCTCCCAAAAATTCTTCCACTACTGTCAAAAACAAGGATAAGAAGGGTGGGTTAAAAGAAAAACAAATTATAGATTATGGTTTACAAGAAAACCTACATGCATATGATGGAAATTTTAGAAGGTCTAAGGACATGTATGATGATCTAGATGGAATGTTTGAAGTCAAAAAATTTAATGAAATATTCTCTTTGAAAGTTAAACTCAAAGGCATGAAGATGAACAAAGGAGAATTCATGCAATGATACATTATGAGGATATCTTCCCTTAGAGATCATTTGCAAAGAAATGGGGAAACCACACCTAATAGGGAATTAATGATTATATCTCTTAGAGGCCTCCCTCTCATTTGGTAAACCTTCATTACTATTGCAGGAAAGAAACATTAACTTCCCATCATTTGATGAGCTTGTTAGAAGGCTCAATCAACAAGAATCAGGGACAATATCCAGAGGAAGAATTCAAGGATCAAATGAAGGAGGGACCACTACCTATGTTGCTCAAGGAAAAAAAATGAAATGAAAGAAAAGGGAAAACAATACAAATAAGGAAGACCTTCTCCATTTAATCAAGATTACAAGGATTCAATAAGGCAATATAGAGATGTTGAGTGTTCCAATTTTCATCAAAAGGGTCACTATGATCGAGATTGTCCTGAAAAGAGATACTCCAAGAAGAAACTTTTTCAATGTCCTACAACAATACTCACGGCTTCAACAATGAAAGGTCATATGAAATAAGAGATGATAAAAGAAGGAATGAAAGAATAAGAGTCTCCCTTGATGATCACGAGGATAGTTATCATCCTCTAAAGGGGTCAAGGAAATCCAAGTATGAAGGAAATGCTACTAATTGATATAACATATTATTATTTTTGCATAATCTAGTTCATCTACTCCATATTCTTAGGATAGTTGGTTGGTTAATAGTGGGTCATATCATCACTTCTCTGGATATAGCAAGGTTCTTTCTAATTTGGTAGAGAGAGAGACAAATTTCAACATTATTCTTCATGACAATACCACTCATCTCGTAAGGTATTTGGGTCTATCCAATTTCATCTGAACTGTGGGGATTATTTTTTTATTCAATATGTATTATTGTGTCAAGATTAAAAAAAAAATTGGTTTCGATATCTTCTTTGGAAGATAAAGGAATTTGGTTTGCATTCGTTAAAGGAAAATTACTTGGCTTGCTAAATCCTACATGAGAAATGCCTTCACATTGGGAACTAGACTTGAAGGACTCTATAGAGTCATTGGAAGATCCCTTCTAGCTATGGTCCATAGTATAAATATTCAAAATGAGTTGTGGCACCAAGGCTGGCCCATCTACATTATGATTCTCTTCTGAAATTAAAGGAGTTGGTCTTTAGGATCCCCTATTTTCAAGCTCAGCGTAATGCAGTATGTCCTAGGTGTGCAAGTGGAAACAAGATAAGGGGACCATTCCCCTCTATCAAAAATAAGATGGAAGAAATTCTTCCTCTCATTCACTATGATATATGTGGTCCTATTCTTTTGCATTATCTTGGGGGTCATATTTTGTAATGCCTTCCTCCCACATCTACCCAAGTAACTGTTCAACCAGGGTAAACATGTGACAATAAGTTACTATGATATGATTCGAATTCCTAAGTCACCTTAAGGAAGTTGAACTGATGGAAACACTCTATATAGACCTTCCACATCAATAACATGACTCCTAGGAACCATCCCAACCACTCAGGTAACCAACCCTTTGGTCCCACTAAATTTGTTGACCATTAAAAACCCAAACACTCCCTTGATACGGATAAGCATGCATCTAGATGGTTCTATACACTCTCACAACATGGGTATGCACACATCCAGGGAATTTTCTACCTTGTGTTGT
This sequence comes from Pinus taeda, assembly GCA_000404065.3. Classification (NCBI taxonomy): domain Eukaryota; kingdom Viridiplantae; phylum Streptophyta; class Pinopsida; order Pinales; family Pinaceae; genus Pinus; species Pinus taeda. Next base: position 20,003 of record APFE030008989.1, read on the forward strand.
GCCTAGGTGTTTAGGATTTTACCTATTTTTTCAGGTCAATAAGACAAAAGAAACAAGTTAGAAGCTATAGGAAGAAAAGGTACATTTTTTTAGATATAGTGAATGTTCTAAAGAATTTAGAATATATATTTATGGTCAAAGCAAAGCTAAAGTTATCATGGATGTAACATTTGATGAAGATGATTCCCTTAGAAAAGCAAGGCATCTCCCTTTGCCTCCTCCCCCTAACGAAAAGAGCGATGATATGGATATTCTAGAAGGTCCTTCTATGGCTGAATTTGACACGGACAACATTGATGATCTCATGGATCCAATGGATCATTTGGATCCTCCCCCATGAGATCCCCGTACAAGGAAAATACCTATTTGGGTCAAAGACACACTAAAAGATGTCGAGAAACATGCCGCTGCTCATGGAAATTTTAGAGAGGGAAAGAAGCCATGCAAGTCCCAAGCATATGTTTTCGGTATGAGTAATATGATTCAAGATGAACCCACTACCTTTGAACAAGTCATGAAGGAACCAGTCTAGAAGGATCCAATGGTCGAAGAATACGAGTCTATTATGAAAAGTGACATATAGGATATTCTGCAGAGACCAAAGGGAAGATCTGTTGTAACCTCTAAGTGGCTCTATAAGATCAAGCACGGGACTAATGAAATCATCGAAAAAAACAAGGGAAGGTTTGTGGCCTGTGGATTGTCTCAAAAAGAGGGAGAATATTACAATGAAATGCATGTGAAGGAAACTTTCTTACATGGTTTGCTACAAGAAGAAGTGTATGTTGGACACCCTCCAGGATTTGAAGTTCATGATAGGAAAACCCATGTATGTCGATTGAAGAAATCTCTCTATGGATTGAGGCAAGCCGCTCATGCTTGGTATGCTCGTATCAACAATTACTTGATAAATTTGGGATTCACAAGGAGCAATGTTGATCCAAACTTATACTTCAAAACAATTCAAGGTATGCATCTGATTCTGGTATTATATGTTGATGACTTATTCATGATAGGTGAAGATCCTCTCATTCTATAATGTAAGAGGAAGTTGGCTTTCGAATTCGAGATGAAAGAGCATGGGTTGATGGACTATTTCCTAGGATTCGAAATATGGAAAAACTCATGTAAGATTTTCATTTCACAAGGAAAATATGTTTTGAAAGTACTAGAGATATTTTTCATGGTGAGTGCAAGTAGATATGGTACATGATGATCAATGGACAACTATGGTTAGGTGGAATTCTCCCTAGTTGAGAGCGAGCATTAAATTATGCAACTAGGGTCAAAATCCAACTTTGGATAACTCACTTTATGAAGATAATTATTGAATTAAATTCCTCTTTTTGATAGGATCAAAATTGACCTAAAGATGACCCAAATCAGATAACGAGAGGTGGGTTTTTTGAATTAAATACCACTCATGAGAAAACTGTGAAGGTGAGCTTCAACTACATGTAGGCTCATGAAAACCGGATTACATCTCTTTTCACCCTCATCAATTCATATAAATAAAAGAGACCTTCATCTTCATTTGGCACTCCATCTCCTCACATCACATCTTCTCTCTCATATTCATATTAGTTTGTACAACTCAAATTGGAAGGATTTCTCTCTCTCATACGAATGACAAGCAGTTGTTTTTTATTTCGCCAAGTTGCAGGAAAATTGGAGGTCAATTGTAGGGAATTGACTAATGTTGATCAAGTTAAAATTGACATCATTTGACCTTAGTTTTAGGTGGAAAAAAATGATTTTTTCAAGCCACATTGATGGACACTCAAATCAAGGAATTTTGAGTAGTTTGAATGATGTTGACTTTGTGGTTTGCCCACAGAAAATTGCAAATTGTGACAACAATATTTCTATCTCCATTGAGTAAGTTTGACCAAAGTTTTGGTATCTATTTTCACAAATCATTGATGAACAAAAGAGGCTGCATTTACCCCCGGCTGCAGGTGTTTATTAGGCCATTGAATGCGGGGGCAGCCACATTACTGGGCAAGTGGCCGCCCATTCCCACCAGATGGCCCGA
>APFE030009003.1:0-10600 GCA_000404065.3 Pinus taeda
ATAAATCCAAAATATAAGTTCTGCTCATCGGATTAAGACTATTTTATATGGATTTTACACCTCTCAGAAAGAGGAATCCAACAAAAATATTAGCCTCTTAATCTGAGCATCAGAACATGGAGTTTGGACCTAGTTGTCCAAATTTAACAATCCTCGAGGTCCTTAAGGAAAATCTGCAGATCGCCCAAAACCAACAAAAGATATATGCAGACTAGCATAGAACAATGTGTAGTTTTTTCGAGATAGGAGACCTTGTTTTCTTGAGATAACAACCATATATGCAATCTACATCCAAGAAAAGCGTTGCGGAAAAGTTGAGGCCAAAGTTTTATGGACCTTATAAACTACTTTGACGGATTGGTGAGGTAGGTGAGGTAGCATATGAACCAGAGCTACCCAAAGGAAGCAAAATTCACAACATCTTCCATGTATCGTGTCTTAAGAAGGCCATCGGACAATAGGTCACTACATCCATTGAACTACCCCTTTTGGACGAAGAAGGGAAGCTAGAATTGATTTAAAAAACAATCATGGCAGTTTGAGAAAGAAGATTGAGGGCAAAATGATCTAAGAATATCTCATTAGATGGAAGGACATACGCGAAGAAGCTACGACATGGGAAGGAGAACAAACTTTGCAGCAGTAGAATTTGCAATTGATCGAAGGTAAGCAATGTTAGGAAGGGGGACTGTAATGTCCTCTTTTTATTAATTGTCCAAGGGGGGACTAAGTAGCCTATCCAACCCTGTAGACTATACTCAATGATAAATGAGGAACCCATTATCCAATGCTTTTGGGGCAACATTTTCTAAATTGTGGTAACTGGGGCAAAATTGGTGAAGGAAGCCAAAATTGGATTTAAGTGGAGGGGAACCCCTCACATTAAATTAAGGTGGAGAGACCTCAAAAAGAATCTATAAATAAGAGAGAGAAGAAACTGTTTTCTCATCATGGTTGAATTGGATATCTTTGTTTTTGTGAGTTGAGGCTCTGAGGGTTTTAAGGTACCTTTACCTTTGATTGGTTTCGATGGTGAAAGATTACACACTAGCCAATCTCTCTTTTTGTTTGGCATAATTTTTCTAAAGGAAAATTTCCATCTGTAATGTCCTCTTTTTAGTAATTGTCCAAGGGAGGACTAAGTAGCCTATCCAACCCTGTAGACTATAGTCAATGATAAACGAGGAACCCATTATCCAATGCTTTTGGGGCAACATTGTGTAAATCAGGGTAATTGGGGCAAAATTGGTGAAGGAAGCCAAATTTGGGGCTAAGTGGAGGGAAACCTCTCACATTAAATAAGGTGGAGAGACCCCGAAAAGAATCTATAAACAAGAGTGAGAAGAAACTGTTTTCTCATCATGGTTGAATTGGATATCTTTGTTTTTGTGAGTTGAGGCTCTGAGGGTTTTAAGGTACCTTTACCTTTGATTGGTTTTGATGGTGAAAGATTACACCCTAGCCAATCCCTCTTTCTGTTTGGCATAATTTTTCTAAAGAAAAATTTTCATCTATTTATTTGGCAAGCGAAAAGGGAGATTTTCCTGTGGATGAATTAGTGAAGGAGCTTGATGTGATATTTCTTTCTTTACCTTGAGTTTCTTGAGACTAACGTCAACATTAGCGAGGTTCTGTGAGCAACAAACCATTATCAGAGTCAATGAAGGCCCTCCAGGGCAGTGTCTAAGGCTCACTTTCCCTCCTGGAGCTATCTTAGGGTAGTGGTGCAACATCAGGGCTTTTCCTGAGGCAACAAATACCACATTAAGACTCTCTGGGTTAACGTAAGGCCTTTGAAGGCCAATTTGTGACAGAGAGCGTTTTAATTAGGGTAGTGAATGGAAAATTTCAGACCATAGAATTATCACACAATTTTTGAATACAATAAATCAATGGAAGCAAAAATAAATTTCCAAATTCACAGATAAATTTTCTTGCTCTTCAAATTAGTTTTTCATGAAATTTTTTCAAACTCTTGAGAAAGAAATCTACAGCAAAACTTGGTTGACATATAATCCTATACCATCCCCTTGTACGACTAAATTCATTGTTGGATTGTACGGTTGAGTTTGTTGGGTTAAATTTTTGTTGTCGCTGTTGTTGTGCCCAATTTATGACCCTCTTGCTGCTAGATCATACAACCTCCAAAAATTGGTTGAAGTTGACTTTGAAGCCAAAGGACTGAGCACATTGAGCAATAACTCTGTCACTCTGTGCAACTGAGTTATTGTATTTGTCGCTATGTTATTACCCTTCTGCCTTTATAGTCTTTATTTAGTTAATGACTGTTAAATTCTTTAGTCTTGAGATCAATGTTTGAGATTAAATCCCAATCTCACTAAGGATCAACATTGGATAAATCCATCTAATTTACTTATTAGTGTAATTAAATTACATTTTATTATACTTTTCACAACTTAAAAGCTAAAATTAAAAGGTTCTTCACTTTAATAAACTGAATTAGAAAATAGGTGGTCTTCGAACGACTTCATGCACATTTGACTCAAAACCTATGCAAAAGTTCTTGTTGAAGCTACAATCATCAACAATATGAAATTTTACTTTCTCCATATGTAGTCCAATGAGTTTGGAACAACTCTTTACCATGTTTAAACCATTAATGGTAATGTTAAAAATTAAAGTAAAAGTTGACATTTTTTAGGGTAGTATAGTAACAATTCATCTTTATTTATTTATTTTAAGCAATTAACATTGTTATTACTCTCGAGATTTATAGCTTGGGAGGTACTCCAAACCCTAGGCTAGAGGGTGTTGGAGGAATGGGCTCCACAAAAGTGGCTTGTGGGCTTAGAACCCAAGGTGGGGGTTTTGTACGCGAAAGAAGTGGGGTGAAAACCATAAAGGAGATTTGATGATTGGACCCTTGGAGATGAAAGAGCACCCTTAGAGGAGTAAGGGGCAACTTGAAGAACCAAGAGAGGAGGTCTAGAAATGGAGAAATTAATTTTTATATGTTTTTTGGGCTAATTATTCTAGAGATTTCAAGTCGGACTTGGCTTGAGGAGAACCTTTGATGGGCTAGACGTTGGCCTAATGAAATGTATAAATAGAGATGATGAGAGACCTCATTCCAACCATCCTATGAGCACATCATCACATAAACATACCTCCGAAGTGGCCACAGATCCTAGGAGATCTTGATGAAGGAGAGAAGTAACATCTGTTTATATCTTCTTAACTTTGTCTTGAGGGCCGAGTATGGCAGGAAGTTGGTCGAGGTTGTAAGGGAGAAATATGGGTAGATCCGTGGCATATTTGTGATGGTTAATCATTGTTTGTAGGCCGAAGTATCTTAGTCGCTGTGGAGCAGATCCGAACTCCCATTGCAGGGCTTTTGGTAGGTCAAAAGTGTAGACAATGGTAAAGAAGGTGCTCTAGAAGACAACGAAGGGAAGGAGTCTGTAGAAGGAGCCTAACCGCAGTTAACTGAGTGTGATTTAGGCTGAGTTGAGGGGCTGTAATAGGAATTACAGTCAGCCCTAGCAGAGGTATGAGTACCTCAGTCAAGTGCATTGGAGCCCAAGTAAAAAGGAGTAGCAGAAAGTTGCAAAATTGTTGGAAATACTAAGAGGGGGGTGAATCATTATTTCTTACTACTTATTTATTTTTATTCTTAATTGTTCTAGTGATTGCCAACAACATATATAGATATGTGTATGTATACACAGAACACAGAAATCAACAGCTGAAATTAATGCTTTTATTAAAACTCAAAACAGTGCAATGAAATAAATACAATATAAGTATAAATCTGATTGTGAATAGTTTCCAAGCTCCAACTTCTACTTTAGTGAGGCTCCAACCTCCAGAGCACCTACCCCCAATGAATTCATTCCAGTTCAGTTCTGAGGCTGCAACCTCTTGGGCTCCAACCCAACCTTGGTATAAACAGGTATGCTGCTGCACACTATTCAGCTGAGATTTTCTCACTCCTGCTCTGTTGCCTCTACTGCTTCTACTGCCTCTACAGCCTCTGCTGCTTTTACTACCTCACACTCTGGGTCTTCACCACACCAACAGCAACAACAATTCTCTGTTTTTACTGTTTTATACATTCTCATGCCTTTGTCCATTCGTTTCCGCTTACTCAATGGCTCTTTGGCTTCCTCCTCTCTCGCTTGAGCTTCGACTTCCTCAACACTCGCTCGACCTTCTGGCTTCCCTCCTCCATTCGCTTTAGCTTCCTCATGTTTACGATGTGTTGAAAATATAATGTCGTTGCAGTAACGGTTGGTGTTTCAGCAACGCCGAAATTGGTGTATCGACAAATTTTTCACAAGTGTCGAACAACTACGAAAAAGGTTGGTGTTTTAGCAATGGAGAAATTGGTGTTTGAGCAACTTTTCTCTAAGTGTTTCAACAATGTTCAACAGCTGCATCAGCCTTCACCAGCGTTCACCAGCAACTTCATACAACGCTTAACTACCTCTGCTCCTCTTGGCTATGTGTGCTCCTCTTCTTTGGCTCTGTCTCCTTCCTTGAATATTGCCATATTGACATCAATGACAATCTGTGTCCAACAATCTCCCCCTTTGTTATTGATGGCTATATTCTTCTGCTCTCTCTCCCCTTTTGACATCAATGGCAAAGGAATGCATACAGACTCCCCCTGTTAACCTGCTCCCCTTGTCCTGCTACATCTTTATGAATGAACTTGACTGATGATAAAGAAATAATCCCCATCTTTTGACGCAGATGTTCGAATGCTTCTCGAGGAAGAGGTTTTGTGAAAATATCAGCTATCTGCTCCTTAGTACTGATATATTCCAGGACAATGTTTTGTTCAGCTACTTGCTCATGGAGGAAATGATACTTGATTGGTATGTGTTTGGTTCTTGAGTGCATCACTGGATTTTTGCTGAGACTGATAGCACTTGTGTTGTCACAATAAACGGTAATTGGTTGATCTGTACATATGTCGAGATCTTTTAGAGCTTCCTTCATCCATATTATTTGAGTACAACAGTCTGCTGCAGCAATATACTCGGCTTCGGCTGTGGATAATGATATGGATAACTGTTTTTTGCTGAGCCAGGATACCAAACAGTCTCCTAGGAAGAATGCATTTCCACTAGTACTTTTCCGATCATCTATACTTCTAGCCCAATCAACATCGATGTATGCAGTTACAGTCAGTGTTGAGTTCTTTGGGTACCAAAGATCGAAATCAGAATTTCCCTTCAGATGTCTGAGAATTCTTTTTACAGCTAATAAATGGGATTGTTTGGGAGCATATTGAAATCTTCCCACCATTCCTACTGCTTGCATTATGTCTGGTCGTGTAGCTGTTAACTAAAGAAGGGCTCCGATCATTGACCTGTAATGAGTTGCATCCACTAGAGGGGAGTCATCATCTTTACTTAGTTTGTAGTTGGTGGTCATAGGTGTGCTCATGGGTGCACAGTCCTCCATTCCATATTTTTTGAGCATGTCTTTTAGATATTTGGTTTGAGATATACACAATCCTGCTCTGGTTTGAGATATTTGAAGTCCAAGGAAGTGGGACAACTCTCCTATCATTGACATCTGAAACTCTTTTGACATGTTTTGAGAAAATTCATGGCTCATTTCATCGTTATTACTAGCAAAAATCAGATCATCGACATAAACAAGAGCAACTAGTAACTTACCTTGATCTGTCTTTATGTATAGATTACTTCCAGCCACTCCCTTTTTGAAGCCTTGTTGTTGTAGCTAGTGATCCAATCTTGCATACCAAGCTCTAGGAGCTTGTTTCAATCCATATAAAGCCTTTTTCAACTTACAGACTAGGTCCTTTCTTGCTGTCAGATCAAAACCTTCTGGCTGCTCCATGTAGACTTCCTCTTTGAGTTCCCCATTTAGAAATGCTGATATCACTTCCATTTGATAGATTTTGAATCCTTCTGAGCAAGCAAATGCTAAGAACATCCTGATAGCTTTCATACGAGCCACTGGTGCAAATGTCTCTTCAAAGTCAATTCCTTCAATTTGTGAATAGCCTTTGCAGACAAGTCTTGCCTTGTTTCTGATAACCTGTCCTTCCTCATTCATTTTATTTTTGAACACCCATTTGGTTCCACTTATGTTTTTGTCCTTTGGACGAGGTACCAGCTCCCATGTTTTGTTCTTCTCAATTTGGGACATTTCTTCTTCCATGGCTTTTACCCAATGAGGATCCTTACTTGCTTTTGCAAATGTTTTTGGTTCTATCATAGATAGGAAGGCAATGACTTTTCTCTTGGGTGAGGTTGTTATCCTTCTTCGGGTCTGCACACCTTCATCTCTATTGTTAATGATCTGTTCTTCTGGATGATATCTTTCGACATACTTCATCTTTGAAGGGGTATGAGGTGGTACTCTTTTCTCTTCTTCTTTAGTTTCTTCTTCTTCAAGGAGAAAGTCATCTTCATGTTCTTCAATTTCCTTTACTGGAAGTTCTTCATCAACCTTTACATCAATGCTTTCCACTATTTTCTTCAGTCGATAATTGTAGCACTTGTAAGCCTTGCTCCGTGTAGAGTATCCAAGAAATATCCCTTCATCAACCCTAGAATCAAACTTTCCTAGTGAACCATCATTTATTTTTATGAAGCACTTGCTTCCAAAAAATCTTGAAATACTTCACCGAAGCAGGTCTTCCGTTCCATAGCTCATAAGGAGTTTTTTCACAATTTGGTCTTAATTAAGTTCGATTCAGTGTATAGACAACTGTCCCTACTGCTTCTCTCGAGAATCTAGGATGTAAGTCTGCTGCTAATAGCATAGTTCTTGCCATTTCTTGGACTGTTCGGTTTCTTCTTTCAACTACCCCATTTTGCTGAGGTGTTCTGGCAGCTGAGAATTCTCTTTTAATTCCATGAACGTTACAAAACTCACTAAACTCGTTTGATGTGAATTCTCCTCCTTTGTCTGTTCTGAGGCACTTAATTTTTGAATCTTTTTCATTTTCTACAAGGGCTTTTAGATTGTTAAAACACTCAAAAGTTTCAGATTTATACTTTATGAAATATATCCACATCATTCTAGTATAATCATCAACAAATAACACAGTACCTTTCTCCTTAGAGTGCTTGATTTCTAGTTGGCCCACACACATCAGCATGGATGATCTCTAAGGGCTTTGATGTATAGTGTTCCTTTGTCTTGTGGCTGGTTTTGGTCTGCTTTCCATGTTGACAAGGACCACATACTACCTGATTTGGTTTGAATAGCTTTGGGATGTCTCGTACAGCTTTGATCTCGCTGATATTGATCAGATTTTCGAAGCTTGTATGTCCAAGTCGCTTGTGCCACAACCAACTCTCATCTGTCTGACTCACGAAGCATTTATTTTCTTGAATCTTGTTCAGTATGTAAATGTTGTCTAGTGTTCTCACCCCTTTTGCCACAAGTTTCCCTAACGCAGAGTTCCTTATTTCACAGTCTTTGGTGCTGAAAACAACCTTATGTCCTTGATCACAGATTTGGCTGACACTCAGGAGGTTGTGTTTGAGTCCGTCAACTAGCAGAGCATCTTGAGCTTTTCCTTTTCCATTGATCAGAGTAACTGTTCCTTTTCTTGCAATTCTGCCTGATCCGCTTCCAAAGGACACATTCCCTTCCTTTTTGCTAAGTGAGATAAACTTCCTTCTGTCTCCTGCCATGTGTCTGGAGCACCCACTATCTACAAACCACTGGTTTTCATTATTATGAGCATATAGAGCCAGGCCGCATTTGTCCATACTGCGGTTCTTGCTACTCGTCTTTCTTCCTTTGAGTGTGTAGTCTTGTTCATAGTGTCCATTATTGTAGCAGAAAGAGCAAATCAGATCAAATTTGGTCAAGGGATCAAAGGATTGAACGTTTTGATTTGTCCTTGCCTTTTGGGGGCATATGAGTTGATTATTTGGTCCTTTAGATTTGTCTTTTCACTTCTGCGAGCCATACAATGTCTGGCTTGATGACTGAAGTTTTTACAGTGAAAGCAGTGTCCAAGAAAGATGGGTTTTTTACTTGTTGAAGCAATCATGATTTGAATCGATTTCCATCCTGGGAATTACTCCTCCCTCATTCTTCGGATTTGCGATGGGCCCGTGGTGGAGTACAGTTTTGTATTTGCTGTAGTGTCCATGGTTCGACTCCACATTCTTCTTTGGACTAATTCTCTCTTCATTCTTGGGGTTTAGGATGCACTTTTGATAACATATTTTTTCATCTTTTGGATTGCAGGAAAGTGCATCGACATAGCTTTTCACACTATTCTTAGTGCTTGAGGATTCTCCTTTGAAACCTATTCCGGACTTGTCATGCTGAGGTTTTTGATTTTTCAGAATAGTCTCAAGTATTTGAGAGCTTTTACAGCCCTTTTTAATTTGCTCCAAGTCCTTTCTCAGAGACACTATTTCGGCCTCGCGTTCTTCACAAGTCTCTTCTTTTTCTTTAAGCTTTGCTTCCAAGAGATCTTCTCTCCTTTTTATTTCCTCGTTTTCCACTTTGAGAAAAATGACTTTGTTTCATAGTTTCTCATTTTCTTCAATGGCGCTTATTAACAGTTCATCTACATTTCCTTCCAGCGCTGAGTCATCATCATCTGCGAGTGCCATGAATAATGCTTCTTGGATTTCATCATGATCACTTTCTTCATCTGATTTCTTTTTTATGACCATAAACTCATCCTCATCAGACTCATCTTGCTTGGAGAAGAAGTTTTTCTTATTGAACCCTTTCTTTTTATGTGCCATTTTTTTAGAATTTCCTTCATCATCACTGTCATGTTTATGAGGACATTTTGCTGCATAATGACCTATTTTACCACATTTAAAATAGATAAGAGGGTACTTGCCTTTAAGCGTAGATCCTCTCTTCATCTTTCGTACAAATTTAGCCAATTCCGATTCCACATCAGACTCATCATTATAGTCATTCCTTTCTTTCCCCTTCTTTGACTTTGAGGCCTTGAATGCTGCATCTTTGGAGCTTGGGCCACCTTTCCTCATTTCATAGGCAGTGAGAATTTCATGGAGTTCATTCATTTTGAGGGTATCTAGATCCTTTGCTTCTTCTATAGCGCTTATTTTGAAGTCAAATCTGTCTGGAAGAGACCTTAATACCTTTTGAACAATGGTACTTTCTTCAACTTTTTCGTCCAATCCTTTCAGGGAATTTACCACTTCAGCTACTCGGAGGAGGTATGTTGCAATGTCTTCTTCATCTTCCATCCTCAAACTTTCAAATTGTCTTCGGTGAGTTTGAAGCTTTGCCTTTTTTACTTTTGAGTCTCCATCGTACAAGCCAACTAGCTTCTCCCACATTTCTTTGGCAGATGTACAGTGCATGATTTTTGTAAACTCAGAACCAGTGATTCCACTAGGGATGGAGTTCATGGCCTTTGCATTTGCGATGTAGGCTTTCCTCTCGTCTTGGTCCGTTGGAAGAGTGGTAGTCGTTTTGTATTCATTTTGAACAAAATGCTAGACTTCGGGTCCTAGGGACATTAAGTAGTAGGTCATTCTTTTCTTCCAGAACCCAAAGGGAAGGAAGAAAAGAATGACCTAATTGAGCGTGATTTAGGCTGAGTTGAGGGGCTGTAATAGGAATTACAGTCAGCCCTAGTAGAGGTCTGAGTACCTCAGTCAAGTGCATTGGAGCCCAAGTAAAAAGGAGTAGCAGAAAGTTGCAAAATAAGGTATGGTTTGGTTTCTCCTTTGTTTGATGTTGTTTGCTAGAGGATAGAGTCTAATTTCGACATAAATATAAGGTCATCCTAAAGCTGTAAGGAGGGCAACAAGTGGATGGCGTTGGGAGCCCTAAGTGTGGGACAAAGGAGGACTTTTGGACTGCTAGGAAAGGAATACTTTGATGCTCAATGACTGATCTTGGAAGGACTAAAGAAAGAGGTCAAAAGGAGCTATTTGACTAGCCCTAGATTGTCTGTTAGAGAAAGACATCACAATAGAAGTGGGCAACCCTCCATGCCCTAAGTGTGTCTTCATTGGGCAACACAAGAAGGCACTAGTGGGTAGAAGTCCCTAAGAGTTGTGTCCTTGAAGGACTAAGGAGAAACTAGTGGGTAATAAGTCCTAAAGGTGATGGGGAAGAAGCAGTGGGCAATCTAGAGTTGTTCACAAATGGAGTGGTGAACAACTTGCAAGAAGACCCTAAGTGTTGAGTCATTGATGGACAAATAATCAGCTAGAGGGTAGATTGGAGCTGAGTTTAGTGACCTAAAGGATCTGGTTCATTGATAAAGCCATGGTGGAGCTATTGCATATTGAAGCCAAAGGACTGAGCATATGTGTTAAGGGTACGTGGATAGAAAGCGCTATGTGGCCACCATCAGTAATTAGTTCAAATTGTATCTTGTTCAGGGTAGATTGGTGGTCACAGTTCGTGGCACCAAACCTTAGCTTATGTCTTGTATCAATGGATGTATGAGGGCCATTATCCCTGATATAGGAGCCCTACATAGTTGTATTACAATTTGTTAATATAATGAAGTTGGGTTGTTTGATGCCCCGAAAATTGTTGCATCAACATCGGGGGATAACCACCCGGTCCGGACCTTAATACAACTCCTTTTCCGTTTGGGATGGTGGCTCCGACTGGATATAATGGGACC
>APFE030009005.1:0-36999 GCA_000404065.3 Pinus taeda
TTCCTCCCTTGCTTCGTTTATCCAATCTGGTTGGATAATAGAAATGGCACACAACAATGCTTCCACATCATCATCCTTTCTTGAGAGTGCATATGCTATGGAAATCAGATACCAGAAATCAACAACCTCGCGTAAGAGCTACTCAAAATTATAACATATTTGAGGATGTGGCTCAAGCCCCATCAACTATGTCAATGCTTTAGGTGTTGCAAAATTGTACCGCTCGAAAGAAGGTTTTGCTTTCGACAATTTGATGTATTGATCCTATGGATTCCAACCTAATAGTTTTTAACCATGAGAACTATACACATTGACTTCAGACTCAATTAACTTTCACGATATAGGTTATTGATCATGGTAAGAATATACATTATTCCGTTGCGGACGAAGGAGCCCCAACCTGTATTATTTCCATGTCTCGTTGGAAGGCTATTGTTTCTCCCCAACTAATTTAGTCACCAACAACTCTGAAAGCTTTTCATGGAAGAACTCATTAACCATATGGGATTTTGAATTCTCTAGAGGTACAATTAGTTAGAAATACTATATCAGTAAGAGTCGAAGCTATCGTGTGACCTGTAGATTATAATATTCTACTAGGGCATATGTGGGTCTATGCCATGGTTGCGGTTGTCTCCACATATTTAGAATAATCACTTTTATTCATAAAAGTAGTATTGTAGTGATCGATAAACTCATATTTTTTTCCATTGATTCTTCAGTTACTAGAAGTGTCCCTCTTGTGGAGGAAACCCCTCATCCATATCAACATGATGCTGAGGTTAGACTAACTAGTCCTCTCTTATGGGAACATTTTTGCTTCCTCCTCCCTCACTACCCAAGAAATCTACTTGGGTTGCATATATTAGTATGATATTTTCTTGTACTGCTCCAGTTGATCCATGGGTATTACAAGATCAACTTAATATTGACAGTTTTACTAATTGTATACCACTTAGCCCCATTGATATTGAATATGATGCCATCTATTCAACTTCTGTGGATTTTTTTGATCCTTTCTCTTTTTTCAATTGGGTTGATCATTCTTTTGATTATGGTGCATCGTCTGATGGTTTCTCTCATACATTTTCTATTAGGTTCCTATAATACTAGTGTATTCCCTCATTATTATTGTCATTGTAGCCCCCTTATTGTTATTGATGTGCCCATGTAGTCCCTATATTGTTATTATTGTGCCCCATAGAATCCCACTATTGTTATTGTTGTGCCATTACATTACTATCTTTTATGTCAGCTCTCATTATATTGTGACCCCTTAGAATCCTATATATAGAAAGGAGGTTTTTTCATTTGAATAATCGAATAATTGTTCGTTTGTGTAATGCAAAGGAGGATTACCCCTTGAAGAGGCTAATTTTGAAGTCATTTATTTATCTCTTCTTCTATTTTTTGATCTGGTTGCATAACATTTAGAATCTGAGCTTTGGATTCCAGGGTTTCACTACTTCAAATAGGTCATCGTGGAATTTTCACTATAATGTTTTTATACTTAGCTTCAAAAGTTGAAATTGAAACTACATGGAGCCGAAATATTGATGAACCTCTTGTACAAATTTGAAGTATTTTATAGCTATATTTTTTGAGATATGATCTGAGGGAGTTAGGGTTTTTGTAGGCTCTAGAATTCCATCTCAAATAGCTGACCTTGGTAAAATCATCATAACTTTCTCTCTGAGCATCAAATTCAAATTTCATGAAAAGTTACAGAAAGAGAATAGCTATTAGTTTGTTGGATACAATTTTCAAGGTCGAAGGTCGAAATAGTGACACATGGAACTCCATACAAGTTTGTTCTACTAAACTAGTGTATAATCAGGTCATCATAGGAAATTGGCATAACAATTTCTTGAAGAATCCAATCTCAATCAGAATTATGGGGTTAGAAAGAGGTCTCTAAGTGATATCACAGGATGAAATTTTATACCTTGGAGATAAGAAATGATAGAGTTACAATAGATTCAATATCGAGCTCCTACAAAGCAAAAAAAAAAAGTGTGCAATCTCTAAAATTTGCATAAGTTTTGCTTGAAAAAATAGTTTGAAGTGATTCAAAGGGAATAGTGAAGCTAACTATCATTAATTTATGCCTCAAATAAAGAAAATGGAAACAACTAGTAAGAAACCCATAAGCTCTACTATAACACATGCAAAAGAGGAAGAAATGCAACATGGTATATCAAAATTGCAAGACCAAGTGAAACAAATTTTGCTCTCACAAAAAGTAACAGAGGCTAAGATCGATGGTATAGAAGAAAAAATGAAAGGAAACATGGAAGATTTGAACAAAGACTTGACAAAGCTGCTACAACAAATTCTTCCTTATGGCGAAAATGTAGTAGATGGAACTCATGATGAGAACAAAAGAAATGTTAATCATGATTTCATAGACTCTCATGTTGGATTGAAGGTCCACCATATTCCAAAAATCGATATGAGGATGTTTGACGGTAAGGATCCTTTAACATGGATACTACATGTGGAGGAATGTTTTTATCTCCATAATGTGGAGAATGAAAAAAAAGGTATGCATTGAAACTTTATATTTAGAATCCAATCAGTTTGTATGGTATCGATGGCTTTGATATCATAAACAAATTCTCACTTGGTCATTGTTTATGGAGGAAATGATATAACATTATAAGGACACAAATAGAAACATGTTCTTAGCCAATTGATAAATATCAAACAAAAGGGGTCAATTGTGGATCACATTAAGGATTTCCAAAAATTGAATATAAGGGTAAATGATATT
The DNA here is from genome assembly GCA_000404065.3 of Pinus taeda. Classification (NCBI taxonomy): domain Eukaryota; kingdom Viridiplantae; phylum Streptophyta; class Pinopsida; order Pinales; family Pinaceae; genus Pinus; species Pinus taeda. The sequence goes on from APFE030009005.1 coordinate 2,774, forward strand.
CCAGAGGAGCATAGGATTAATGTCTTCATAAGGAATTTAAAGGATAAAATCCAACATGAGGTTCACCTTTGGGAACTTGATTCATTGGAGAAGGCATTCACGTTGGAAAGAAAAATTCAAAGAAAAATTATGGCAACAAGGATGCCTACCACTCACAAATATAAATATGGAAGTGTTGTTTCTCCTAGCCTTCCACAACCTACAAGGTTAACACCACAACAATTGGAAGAAAAAAGAGAAAAATGGATTTGTTACAGTTGTGATAGAAAATACACTAAAGGTCATAAATGTGTTGATAAGAAATTATTTTACATAGATTTTGAAGAAGAGGAAGAAAAGGGACAAGAAACATCAAATGAAGGGGATGTACACCAAGAACCAACCCTAGAGAAAGAATAAATGAATCTAACCATACCTTGTACTGCATTAGTAAGAATTACCACTCCTCAAGCTCTCAAGATAGAAGGACATATCAATAAGAAAAAGGTAATAGTGCTTATTGATTCAACTAGTACCCATAATTTTTTTCATTGTAAGACAGAAAAGGAATTAAATTGATTCCTATGTCAAGCACCAGAGTGTCAAGTGATGTTTGGAGATGGATGAACCATAAGTTTCTTTGGAACGTCCCATAATATCAAGATAGCCATGGGAGAAAAATGTATTGAATAGTCCAATGCTTTCCATTCCAATGGGTGGTGCTGATGTTGTATTAGTGTTCCAATGGTTATAATATTTAGGTATGATAGGTTTTAATTTTCAAGAAATTTTCTTGAAACATTTCTGATAAGGAAAGGAAGTTTAATTAAGGGGTATCACAACAAAACCAAGAAATATAATCAACTCTAATGACATGAAAAAGGTTCTAAAGAAAGAACAATGGGGCATAATTTCACAATTATGTTCATTAGAGGTTCAAATATCGAAATCATATATTTCTCCAGATCTCCAAAAATTCTTAGACAATCATTCCAAGGTATTTGAGACTCCTAAAGTCCTCCCACCTATTTGTGATCATGACCATGCTATTGATTGGATTCCATGAAGTGTTCCTCCAAACATCAGGCCATATAGATAATCCTGCCCAAGAGAGTGAAATTGAAAATATGCCTACAAAAATGGTAGAGGCTAGTATAATTCAAACTAGTCAAAGCTCTTTCTCTACTCTAGTAGTATTGGCGCAAAATAAGGATGGATCATGGCGCATATTTCTAGATTATATGGAGCTCAACAAGGTCACAATTAAAGATAAATTTCCCATTGATGTCATTAATGAATTATTGGAGCTTCTTGCATCTTCCCGATTGCACCTAGTTTTCCATGCTTCATGCTTACAAAAGGTTATAGGTGACAAGATCCCAGTTCAAATAATATTGCTAGAACTTGAAGAGGAAAGAAATATCATATGGAAACCTGATGAATTCACAGAAACAAGAATTTGATAGTGACCAATTCGTTAAATTTCAATGTATCTCATCAAATGGAAGAACTTACCCACTGAAGATTCCACATGGGAGGATGAGAATTTTATACAGACATTATAGGATATTTTAGCCTAAAAGTTCCCATGAAATTTTCACATAATTTCCATGTCATAATATGTAAACCAATCAAAATATTTTAAATTTCAAAAGAGGTACATGTAAATATTTAGGAGGGAAAAGAAGAAAAACTGCTTTTTTTAATTGTATTTTTGGCTTCTTTCCTTATATGTTTAATCAAATTTCAAGTGTAGACAATTGTTGGATGAGGAATTAAATTACTCACCCAACAAATACTAGTTATGAATACTTTTGAGAAGACCCACATTGATAAAAATTGTAGATACATTAAAAAAGTGTGTTCAACACACTGTTTAATGCATGTTTAATTTTTATCAGTGAGGGTCTTCTCAAAAGTATGCATAAAGAGTACTACATGGATCCATAATTTAACTCCACATTCAACATATGTCTACATTTGAAATTTTAGTAAACCTGTAAGGAGATAAGCCAAAAATACAATTAAAATGTAGTTTTCTTCGTTTCCCTCTAAAATTCATAACTATTATTTTATTATTTTAAGTATATTTTATTATCTTTCCTTAGGAGGCTGCCTTTTGGCTGAAATTTACTCTAATGCATCCAAAACTACTCAATTGTTGAGGAAAACACTTTTTTGAAGGAGAGGGGCATGTTAGATACCTATACTACTAGTGTATTCCCTCATTGTTATTGTCATTGTAGCCCCCTTATTGTTATTCTCGTGCCTATGTAGTCTCCATAATTCTATTATTGTGCCACATCGAAGCCCACTATTGTTATTGTTGTGCCCTTACATTATTATTGTTATGTCAGCTCTGAATATATTGTGACCCTTTAGACTTAAATATATAGAAAGGAGGTTTTGTTATTTGAATCATCCAAAACAATTTCATTGGTGTAATGTAAAGGAGGTTGCCTCCTTGAAGAGGCTAACTTTGAAGTCGTTGCTCTATCTCTTCTTCTATTTTGTGAGTTGGTTGCATAACATTTTCCATTGATGAGAGCATCATAGAGATCATAATGTCAGAGGATGCACCATGGGGCGACCATCGTCATCATTCCTCCTTACAAGATTCCTTCGAAGATAATCTTAGTGAACATTATCAACCCAATATCATTGAGTTATCTACAAATTATGCATTCATATACGATGTTGATTCTAAGAAGAACTTGTTGAACATTAAAGAGGCTATCCCTTTTGAAATTTCAATTAAACCTGACATTGTCGAAAATCTACATATTAGTTCTTCTTTCTCACCTGATGAGGACAAGACTTATAAAGTACTATTCCAGGAATTCAGAGATGTTTTTTCCTGGTCTTATGAAGAAACACTAGGTATCAATCTAAACATTTTTGTTCATAAAATTAAGACATGTCCCCATGCTAAATAAGTTTTCCAACACCCTGATGTTTTGTGGAGTTTCCTCTACCTCTACCTTTATTTCTTTTTCCTCTCTATCCTATGCCCATGCCTATGTTAAGAGGGACTTCTGCCTTGATATTTTGTTCCATGGAATCTTTTCCCACATTAAATCATGGTTCATGCAACATAAATGATCGATCCAATTGATCTATTAACGAAGTTGTAAGATATTTTGACTCCAGAATCATTGCTATAACCATTCAAAATTTATATGGAAGACATTGAAGGGGTTTTTCAATGATATTTTGATATGAAATAGCTTCCCTAATAGGCTTGATTTGATTGATGATACCCTTGACTCTAGTCATGAATTGATCAACATTATTTGTGTCAATCATCTTCACGGTTTTTAACTGAGTCCTTAATGTATCCAATTTAATAGCCTTGACTATATAATTACTTTCATATGCATCTTTGAGCATATCCCAACCCTCATTTTCTATTGATCCATTGGTTAATTTGTTGAAGATCGAGTCATCAATGGAAATTTGGATGAAACATTTGGCTCGATGATCTTTCTTTCTCATTTTGGTTATTGTGTTCCCCTGATTATTGTTTATTTCTACTAATTCTTCTTTGGTATGCTCTAAATAGCCATTCTGGAGTGTATCCCAAGATTGTTGGGCTTGCAGAAAAGTATTCATCAATAAATACCAAAACTCATATTTTATCCAAGAAGAATCAATCTTGTGGAAAAGTACTAGAGGAAGTCAACTTTTTAGCTCTTTTAAATGAAGAAGTGAACCTTTTTCTCTTATGAGAATCTCCCTTTATTTAACTTGAATAAAACCTTTTTTTAATATAACATAATAGACCTTGTTTTTTTTAAATGAATCACCTTTTAAAAAAACATTTCTTTAAAAAAAATATTTCTCTAAAAGAAAATCTTTTCAAAGCAAATAAACAATTTGTGTTGACTTTTCTACTGCAAATAATTTATGTTACCTTCAAATTTTTGTGTTGAATTGAATTCGTGCTCCTTCCATGCTTGGCACTTTTTTTAATTAGAGGTTGTAGAAATTTGCGCTTGAGAATTTTGTTTGGTTTTTTAATTTGAGGTCATTGTTGCCTACATTAAGAGAGGTATGTTTGTCCATAAAGCATATAAGTGGGGTGATAGAGCATGTCCACTCGATATTCTAAGGTGTGTTAATAACACCCCTCATTAAAAAAAAAAATTATAAAAAAAATTCCAACTTTCTCTTTGAGCTCAACACAGTGATTGTTCTTGCGTTTCACTCACTTGAAAACACTCTAATTTCTTGTTCTCCTCCTTGAGCTCTTCTCCTACACACTTTAAGATGATTCTCTTAAGGTGTTTTATGCAACCTTGCACTTTGATACCTTGAAAAAGCTTGCAGAGACAGAAAACATGAACAATAATGAACTGGAAAATAGAAATGCAGTGAAAAATGCTTCTCATTATTGACTAACAAGTAAATAGACTACATAGGAGACAAAATAACAAAAAAAAAAAATAAATCAAGTAAGATTCAACTAGAACCCAACTAAATTCAACTAAATGAACTAAATTCAAGCTGACCATGAAACATAATAGACAAAGATGAAACGAATAGATTAATTCTCTCAACAAAATCAAGAAAATAGCCATGCAGATTGAGACAAAAAAATTGTAGTGATGGCAGAAACATAGAATTTGGTATCTATATACATTGTAAGATAGGTGTCCATGTTTTCAACTACCTCTATATAAAGAAAAGACAAAATTCATATTCTTCATAGGACGGAAGAGGGCCATTTTTGTGCCATTCTCATGTGTTAAATACATAGCTAGAAATGGAGTGAATATATGAGTATAAATTCCTAATCCTTAAATCCTTTCCCTCATAAAATCTATTCGATGGACTTATTAAATGAACTACCTAAATAAAAACAAGCTCAAACCTTTTTGAGCTAAACATAAAATAACATAATTGAAAACCCTAAAGAGTTTCATTGCCATATTTCCTCTTCCAGAGGGAAATCCATTAGCCCTTTTAAGAAAGCCCTTAATTTGATGGTATGGATTCAACCCACGGCTAATTGCAAACACTCAATGCTCCCTTCTACCAAAGTCCAATAATGACTGATAGGTCATGTTCATGTCAATCTCACTCAACATTTCCTCAACTTCATCATTGTTATCAACTGCAACAAAATCAATCACAATAATTCTCAGTAAAACGAGGCTAAAATAGTGGGAAAAGTAAGCAAATTGTCATGTGGGAAGGAACTAATAAAACTGGTAGTGGCAATGACAATAAATAATTCGGTATAACATAGAATGTAGGAGAGTCATCCAAGTTTCCAACTACTTCACATGAGTTTTAGCAAAAGAAAAATCATAATTGATTTTTTTTCTTATGAGGGAAGAGGACCTATAAATACAGTCTTGTCTACGCCATTCTCATATGTTTAATCGAGAAGTTAAAATAAAGGGAATATATGAGCTTCAACACTTAAATCCTATTGTGGTACCCAACAATCCCCTATGTTATAGTTAGAACATTTAAATAATGGGGACCTTTTTATTTTTTTCTCTAGTGTTTATAATAAATAAAATGATAATAATATATTGATATTCCAAAAATTTGAAAAAAACCCAAAATAAGTCATTTTCGGTTATCTTTCAGGTTTAAGTCCTAGATTGAATAACTTAGGTTTAATCTTTAAATAAAATCGTGCATCGCAAATGTTTAGAATCCATCATAATATCCCTTATTAAATGTTGCAATGTAAAATATCCTTTGTAAATAAAGCTTCTGTCAAAAGAACGAAGAAAACAAAGGAAAACACATTCCCACACAAAAAACCTTATTTGTCCCACCACGAAGACACATCATCATTGTTTACCACATATCGCGAGTTGCACATCCCTACTATCTCTTTATTAGTGCATACATCTTTATGTTGTGATTACGATATAAAAGACACGTTGCTTGATCTCTGATGCGATGTATGTCATATTGCATATCACAAATTGCATATTGCAGATTGTAGCATCACGATACAAAATTGTTGAGAAATATCCACTTAATGAGGGTCTGTGTGTACTTATATTTTCATTCAATTTTAAATCTAAAGGTTTTAATGTCCCTCATTTGACAAAATTGATTTAATGGGTAGATTGTTATTTGAAACGTATGTGTTTGTCCAGCGTGTCCTTTCATTGTTAGATATATAGAAAAGTCCTTTATGTTTCCTTTTTTTAGGTTAATACTAATTGTTAGCTTCCTAAACCAATAGGTTTCATTTTTCATGATTGACTGAAGAAGTTCCAAATATGTTCATTCTTTCCATGCTGCAAAGTTCCATATTTTGTAGAATTTCACAATATACTGGTGGTTAACTCTTACCACAGTTGATGAATAGCTAGACAATCTAATCCTGGCTAGGTCATGTTTGAATTTACTTGTCTTAGGATAGAGAATAAAGGTCTGTACAAACAGCTCAAGCTTGGCAGACAAGTAGTTAGGTAGAGAAGCAAAGGGTCTTAATAGCTTAATCTGAGCCGTAGAAGAGATAAGGGTAGACTTAGATAGGAGGCCAACTAAAAGAAAATAGAAGAATCAGGGTTTGCTAGTTCAAATGCACCCAATGAAAATGAAGAAAAAATGTCAGGTGTACTAGGTTGGGTAGGCAATTTTGATGTGGGAGGAGCGGGTCTATGAGCAATTTGCTCCTTTGAAACAAGTTTCATCTCATAAAAATCATAAGGTGCCATAGCAAGGTGGTTACAAAACAAATGGAGCATGACTAATTTCCCTCCCCATTTTTCCAAGAAAAACTTACTAACATTCCCCCCAAGGATAGTGAGATTTTCTCATTGCCTTTAGTCCACTTCATCTCATAGAAAAACTAAGTGAATATGTGTTTTCACCAAGGCAAAACAAGCCACATTTCTTCTGTAAAATGTCTTTATTCCATTTTGCCAAGTTTCCTAAACTTCACAACTTGGTATCCTTTCACTCCCCTATGCCTAAGTTTTCACTCTATAAACTTAGCCTTTGTCCATACATATCCATTCTACATATTCATATCCCCTAAATCTACTATATAACTCCTATATAACTTTTTCCCTCCCCCTATTATATAAAATACATAAAAAATCCCCAAAAAACAAATATCCCGACCCTTGGCAATATAGCCATATAATAAGGATTTTTCGGGAATTATAAGGTTCACATGGAACCTTATAATAACCCTTAGCGCGGATAAAAACGTTAGGTTTCATTTAACCTTTGGTTATATGAATAACTGACCGACCGCAATCCAAAGATGAAATACACTAAAAAGCACTGCAAAAACATTATACAACGCCAATATATTAAGGTGGGTCTCGATGCCGCACCCCCGCAACTTGCCATTCGCCATCGACCATTGGATCGGGGCTCTCAGATCCAACAGTGCAGAACCGTATCGCGATGCACCTAGGACCCGAACGTTATGTTCGGGGAAAATGGCAGTTTCGCTGCTGTATAGAGGACACGCGTCGCTCACCCACATGTATCGCGACCCCCCCACTTAATACCACTGCTACCCGAAAAGCGGTGTGATAATACCACTTACCGCGTTCACTCCCTGCCACTAATGTCATCCGATGATCTCATATCCACGTCAAATCCGCATCAGTGTTGCCACCTCAGCGCCAAGTCGTCTGCCACATCACCTTCTGTACCCCACTACATGACAAGAAATCTACGTCATGGTGACGTCATCACAAAAAGCGCCAAGAAGCCCATAAAGCTGATTTTTGTTTAAAAAACGCATAAAATTGGTTGTTTTTTACCATTGTCATTGTGTTATTTTAGTGAGCTTTTGAATGCATACGATGACGAATTCACGAGCAAACCTTGAGTCTGCCACCTCGACCACCATAGTTCAGCACCCCACTCTGCAAATCTTCTCCCAATCAGCAAGTAACTCCATTGCATTGTGAAAAAACGATATTTACCATAATCCTGCTAAAAGCACTTTGAATTTCAAATTTTCACTGTGAAAATTGTCCGGGCAACCTAGAAACTTGTTAAAATTTGCCCTGCTGCCTGCACATAAATACACCAGGACCACTTATTCATTAAAAAATATGCACATTACACAACCCTTTGTACAATTCACCCAGCAAGCCGAGAAAAATAGGTACTCACCCTGAGTCTTTCTCCCAAGCTCCCTAATTGACTTCCCTCTGCAAAATTGTCCACTGAAACTACTATTTTGCCCACATTTTACTATAAAGACTACCAACTCCGCCCCACTCAGCAAATCTCTCCCATTTAAGCTGAGCTCTAGGTCTGTTTGGTCAGTAATTGCCAAAGGAAAGGCCCTGAAACTATTGCTACTCATTCCTTGCAGAACAAACCCTCCAAGCTTCATTCTTTACTTCAAATTCTGCCCACCAGAGTCAAAACAAAGCACTCCAATTTGCAGATCCTCTGGAAAAATTCCCAAGGCCTCTATTTTATCCACTGCAGCTGTAAAGACCCACATTTCAATCAAAAACACCAAAGAACTTATAAAGATGGAAGGCCCTTCTCTAGTAGCCCTCAATGTGGCCCCTCTCAATGCCCCACATAAAGAACTGGAATGGTTACCCCTAGCTGACAAGGATTTCCATATTAATGACATAATGGGTATCAAATCTCATCTCCAGGCCTTCTGTGAGATCAGGAACAACCATAGAAGCAAAGCTGACATCTTTGGGATTTGGGAGTCCAATATGCCCATCTACTACCTTCCTTATGTAAATGTTTTTCCTGACCTCATTCACCAATGCCATGCCAATTATGAGCCCACTCAAAGGGCAGTGATGTCTCCTTCTGGGATAGTTCTATTCTATATCACCCCTAAATCAATAAATGAGATGCTGCATTTCAAACCAATTGTGCCATTGACTCCTCTTTCCTTGGGATTTCTGCTTGACCAAGGTAACAAATTGCGAAGTGCAGAGATAACCAGAATTGGTAAAATATTTATGAAACCCAATTGTCAACCTCAGGAACCTCCTCCATACCTGGGCACTTGGTTTAATGAAGCAGGAAAGTTTGTTATTGACATGATAGCCTACATCCTAGGATTCAAAACCAGCGAGTATGTAGATGAAACCCCATTGGTCCTCTTATCCATCTTTTCTCCAGGACAGCCCCTTGCTGTCAGGTATGACTATGCCACCTTCATAGCTGATAAGATCCATGAGAAATTCAGGAGCATGGATAGAGAAAGAGTGTTTAAATACACACCATACATATATCATATGTTTCTCTACTATCAGTCAGATAGTTTTCAAGTTCCGCTCAGAAAATTTGATGTCAAGGGAGAGCCAAGGTTTGTAATCTTATGGACCCCAGTCTTCCACCATGTTTACTATTCTCCTTATACTTATTGTGAACTTATTGATCTATTCATATATCCAGCCACCTCTTTACTGACAACAAGTCCTCCAGATAGACTTTCTGGTGAAATGGAGAGAATTCTACAGCTTTCCAAGTGCTATAGCGTAGGTGACTGGTACTTTTACCAAAATCACACTGTGATCCGAATATATGGCTGTGAGTTGTGCCCCTATAAATTGCCAAAATATGTGCCAATGTGATTGTTTGCCTGGAATACTTTAGACAATTCATCCAAGTAGATGTAATTCATTTCTGTGAGGCCAAGGAAAAGGCACAACTTAAAATAAGAAATCAACTGGGCCCTTTCACCTTCAATCAGAGGGAAGCCTGGAAAGAGGCTGATGAGATTCTAGGGCAAAGACTCAAACTAAAATAGAGTTTCTATTGGGCACCATATGACCCCAATCATTTCATAACTTATAGGAAAGTCAAAAATAAGCTGCCAGCATATGTTCACTATCCAATCCCTGAAATCTAGCAATATGTTAATCAACCAGAGTGGCTAGAGGGCACATTGTTTGAAGAGATAATTAGAGAAGAGAAATTGGAAAAGGAAATGAAAGAGCATGAAAAAACACTTGACCTGGACTCTTTTGGACAAGTACCCTTCAGGCTACCCCAGCACATTGGAGGTGATACATCTTTTGCTGAGAGCTCACAACAAGCATCACAAAAGGCCAGTTCAGCAGCAAAGGGCAAGGAAGTAATGGATACAGAAGAGCAGACCATGGTTGATCATCCCACCACAACAAAAGAATAGGGATAAGGCCAAGCTCCCCTAGCTCAAACCAAGGCATCAAAAGCCCCTTTGATATAGACTCCTCAAAATGAGGAAAAGAGCAGAAAGAGAGACAGAGAAGAGGATGCCCCTGCTAGTGGACCATCAGAATGACCAGGAGATAAGAGGCAGAGGTTGAATCCCTATTCTGAGGAGGAATTTGTGGAAGATACCACAAGCACCATGAGAGATCAGGAAAGGACCGAGAAACAAACATCTCCATTACTTGACACCTCAGCTAGCTCATTCCAGCAAGAGCTAGAGAGGCAACATAGCATGGAAGTGTCATCCACCGGGCCTCAAAGCAATAAAAGCTCAGATATCAAGAAAACTTTCACTGATATAAAAGCTAGAAATGATCTAGTGAGGATGCAACTTTATAATCATCTGATAAGGACAACACCTACCAATCAACAAAGGCTAATGGCTGCTTATGATATTCAGGAAAAGAAAATTATCCTTAGCCATCTCAAGCCCAAGACACAGCAACCCCAGTCAACTGATAATTATATAAGAACCAATCTGGAAGTTTTCTCTAAAGATATTCACCCAATTGCCCAGATTGAATTACATAAGCAAATTGGGGAGATGGTGTATGCCACCTTGGGAGATAAGGAATTGCTTGCTCAAAAATTGCAAAATTCATTGAACAATACCTCTACCCAATTAGAATTAGAAAAGGCTTCCTCCTTAGCTAAGGACAACAGGATTAGGTCGTTAGAAGAAATCATCATTGAGCTTGGGCATAATACTAAGGATGCAAAGGGCATCAAAGCACTAATCAAGAAGAAGGAGGAGGACATTGCATCCCTCAAAAGGCAATTAAAGTTGCCAATTATAGTGCATCCACAAACTTCAGAAGTTGCACAGTAGAAAGAGGAAGAGGAAATGGTAAGTCTGCTAATGAGGATGAATGAGATTGGCAGAAATAGAGAAAGCATTGGAGAAGGCAATTAAAGTGAAGCAGGGAGAGTCGACCTCCTATCCACCTAAAATAGCTCCAATAGGTGCCACTGCTTCCCCCACAAGTACAACAATAGTCCCTCCTACCATCCTAGCATCAAAAACAGGTACCACAACTCCAGCAGCAACAACAGGGCTAGATACCAGCATCGGCATGGATGAATTAATGGAAGCAGTAAAAGAGTTGGAAGCTCAAATGTCAGAGCTCAAAGAGGCAAAAGAAAAACTAGCCAAACTAGAGGTGAGCTATGACAAGTCAAAAATAACAGTGGTATAAAAAACCAAAGAAGTAAAGGCCCTAGAGAACAAGGTGAAATCATTGGAAAGGGATCTCACCTTACGTAAACCTCTAGCAGACATCAAAATGATCTTGTGGACCAAGATTGGACAGTGTATTACTGACCAATGTTTGTCAATTCAAACAATCCATGAACAAATTGAATTGATAGAAAGGGCCCAAGAGAAAATTGAAAGGGCTATGGAATCATTGGGAAATATGCCTGAGCAGGCCAATAGGCTCATCCATTTTTTGAATACTCATACTAGAGAATAGCTAGCAGCTTTAGAGATCTCGGATAGGACAGACACCATTTTGACAGTGAAGAAGGTGCTAACAATGAGAAATTTTGTACAGACTTTGCAAAGGAACTGCCAAGAGATGCAGATGGATATTAATGCCTTCACAGAGAAGTTCACAATCTTGCAGCAGAAGGGTCCACCCAGTTTGCTAACCATCAATCAAAAACCATTATCACATCAATAATATGCTCACAGGGTAAACATGTATGTTACAAATCAGATCACAGCATCATCCAGCACTTCAGATGACATAGGACCTCCTTCCGGACAAAGTTTATATGACAAATTGGAAAATTTGTTTTATATAGAATATGAAATAAATAATATTTTTGAAGTTAAGCCTAACTTTTACAGGTATACTGAGGTTGATGAAACACTTGTGAAAATACAAAGACATCATTTTCCTATAGACCAATGGTGGCAGAGTATGCTGGAAATTTTACCAGGTAATTTGGATCTTTCTGCCTATTTACACTTGGTCAAATAGCAAGACATGTGGTAGATATAGAGGAAGGAGCTCAAGCGAGGATTAGGACACGTTAAAGATAAATGAAGAGCAGGTGAAAGGATCAAGACAGAAACACAGGAATGCAAGTTAAAGACACAACTACCAGTCGAATTCCTGAGTTGAAAAGTCAAAAATATCTTGTCAGTTAAAGCAGCCAGCACAACCACAATTACTCCTACATTTATTTCTGCATTTATTCCCTTGTCAGCGTAGGTGAAGGAAGTTATTTCTTCATATCTTATCTACAAGACATTTTGTAACTCTCTTTTTGTATAAATACCTCCCCAAGGAATGTATTCGGGGTTGGTAATTTTCGTCTTTGGACCACGTTGTAACTCTGATATTTTTAATACAAGGGTTGTTGAAGTGCACTGGTGCTGGACCATTTGAATGTGGATTTGATGTTCTGAGCTCTGCTACAAAATTCCTATGTCTTTCTTTGGATCAATAAGTTATTCTAAACTGTGTTTTTGTGTTTTCTATGTTTTCCAATTTCATATATGTTTCATAATCTTAACAACAGGGAAAAAGAAGAGCCCGGAACTTTTTTAAATACACTCTGTGTTCAATTCTTGTTATTATTTATGTTTTCTTCAGAACTAGCATAAACAGAAATTCTTAGATGCTTTTGTTTCCACTAATTCTTTCACTTTGAAAATTGCCAAGGAATTCTTCACTGCTCCTTGAAAATATTCATGCACCTTCCCTCTGCCACCATGATAAAGGATTCTTGACTGCACTTTACCCCTTGGCTTACATCCCATCAATTTCTAGATTTCAATATTCTTCCAAAACTGATTAGCTTGCTCTGTAATATTGCCCTTTATCACAGAAACAAACTCAACGGTCCATCTTCATAGACCCCATTGCCCAATGGAATAAACTTTTTCAGACTTCCATCCTAGCTCTGTTTAAAATCACCATCCAAACAAACTTAAAACAAAACTCTGCACATCATAACTAGCATAACAACTTCAAAAAACAAAGTTAAATTATAAAGAGAGAGCCCTCTCTAGATGGAGTTTGGCTAGAAATTGCATATAAAAGATTGGTTAGTGGTTACCTCGGCCGTATTCCCTTTTCTCACAAGTTTTGGGGAAAAACCTGAGTGATAACATCATTGGCAACTCCACTGGGGACCTGAATGAATGTCTGTTACTAATGTCTAATCTCTAAAGCTGTAGATGGAGCTTGAAGCTAACCAGGTAGCCTTTGAAACTGTCTTTGCTATGCAATCACAAGAGTAAATAAAATCTACTTCAATCTAACTCCAGTTTAGCTTTAGATTTTAAACAACTATCTCAAAGATTTGTTTCGCCATCATTGTTTCAAACCTACCTGAAGGAAAGCCCAACTCCTCCTACATTTCAAGTGTTTCCTTCAAGATATTGTCAAAAATTCTATCCTCCAAATATTCCCAGAAAATACCCAAAACATACTTTAGAAGCTGGCTCCAAAGAAGAAAACTCATTACGCTAGGTCAAACCCAGACCCGAATCCTCCAACTATTTTTGACAATCCAAATTTGATTGCTAAGAGCCTTAGAAACCTATTCAAACCAAACCTACTACAGCAAAATCTCAAGCCCTTCTTCCTATTGTTGTAGCTTCTTCCAGTTCACCTTTATCACTCCAAAATCTCTTTTCCACCCCTCCATCCACATCACTTATCCCTGTGCTTCCAATTGTCCCACTTTTCCCTGCTAATATGGAAAATAGATATGCTCCCCTGCAGTTGCCTACCAATCCAGGGGCTATGCCACAGGATTATCAAGGAAAAATTACCTATTTTGATGGTACTGCCACTTACACTACTCAACAACATACCAAGAAGATGATAGACTATTTTGAAAACTATGAGATTGATGATGATGATGTCAGGATGAAAATTTTTGTCCAGAGATTAAATGGTGATGTAAGGACATGGTTTAGGTCACTCCCTGCAAACACAATAGCTAATCCAGATGCCCTTTATCAGACATTCCTGAATAGGTGGGAGAAGAAAAACGACCCTTTACACATCTTAACAAAATATGAGAACTTGAAGAGAGGCCCACAGGAAAGTATCCAAGATTATTGTGCCAGGCTCAATAATACCTACCTTGTTATTCCAATAAATCTTAGACCACCACCAAACTTAGCATTGATCAAATTCCCTGATGGATTTGACTCAAACATGGCTTACCAGCTCAGGGAGAGAGCTCCTCTTAGCCTTGAAGATATGCAGAGCATAGCTGTGAGCACTGAAGCCAATCTGATTTCTAAATGAAATCGAGCTAGATCTGAAAGGAGAACAACTTTCAAAGAAGAACCATATGCCTTTGAACAGAAACTTCATGCAATCATTAAAGGCATGGACAGGCTAGGAGATAGAGTGGAAACAATTGAGAGGAAATATTCATGGGAAAGCCAACCAATCAACAATGCAAGAAATCCAAACTTTAGAAAAAATCAAAACCCAATGTAGGAAAAGTTGGTCGAGACCAAAATATAAGGCCCCCCTTCCAAGAAAACTATGTAGAATCCTCCACATCTAGTGAACCAATAGAGGAACCCCACATTAACCTAATGGGTCTCAATAGTGGTCAACCAATTTTCATAACTCAAGAAGATCAAGAGGCTCATACTCTTAGTCAGTGTCAAATGAAATCAGGGGAATCCTTTGATTTTAAGCAAGGGTATGAAACAGTTGTGTATGAAGTCCACAAGTAGTACAACTTGAGAAGTAGGAGAATAGACATCTCTGATGATCCCTAGCAGAAGACAATCAAGGAACCTACCAAAACCAAACTCAAGGACTCTCATATACCAATTATCCCTAAATCAACTTCCAATCCAAGTAGTCCAATAGTTGAATATGTTTCAGACAAAGATAAATCAAAACAGCACCCTACATCTGTTTTCCCACTCAGAGAGATTTTAGAGGAGCCTTTGGAAGATGGTGTGCAAGTAACTCCAGCTCATCATAAAATTCTAGTAAAAGAGGCAATTTTTGAAATCTTAGTGGAAAAACACAATCTTGCTGCCCAAAATGTCAAAATACAAATAGAAAAACCCTTTAATATGGAGGCAGAAATAAGTAAGTTAAAAGTATCCATCCCATTATATGAATTGGCTAGGCATGAAGTTTTTAGAGAACAAATCAGCAAATCACTACAAATTTCAAAGGACAAATATTCAGTGAACATCCTTGATGATCAACCAGAACTGATATTTGGCCCTGAAGGAAATGGTAAATCAGTAGATGGAGGAGTTCCTCCCTCTATGTAAGTTTAAACATTCATGACAAGGTGCTTCACAATGCAATGTTTGATTCAGGAGCTTCCCATAATCTAATGCCAAAATCTGTCATGGAAAAGTTGGACCTAGATATCACAAGGCTATACAAAGACCTGTTTTCCTTTTATTCCAGTCAGGTCTGGTGTCTAGGCTTAATCAAGGATCTGTGTGTGTCATTATTCCAATATCCAGCCAAGACAATTCTCATGGATGTGGTGGTAGCTAATATTCCATCCAAGTATGGAATGTTGTTATCTAGATCCTGGGGTGCCAAGCTACAAGGATCTTTGCAACTAGACATGTCTTATGCCACCATCTTAGTCTTCGGCCAGCCTAAAAGGCTATACCAAGAAGCTTTGATGAAGTATGTGGTAAGTAGTCAAGAAAAACCCCAAAACTTTCCCATTTATTATATGCATTCAGACATGGACTCTTTTATCTTATACAACACTGAGATTCAAACCTAAACTGATGTTAAAATTGTGGCTTTAAGTCAGGATGAATTCCTAGACAAAGCATCCACAGTTCAGATTCAAGAAGTCTTGGAAAACAAAAAATTGACAGTCACACATGAGGAATCCCATGAGACTAAAAATCCAACCATGCCCACTGAGCAAATTGAAAAAGCTCCTAATACCAGTTCAAATCAAGAAAACCTATGGTATCTAGAGTTTGATGGATCTGTTAATAAGCTAGGAGCAGGGGCAGGGGTTTGGATACACAACATCAAGGATGACCACACTGAGGGACATGCATTTAGATTAGATTTCAGATGCACTAACAACATGGCCGAATATGAAGCCCTCCTCTTAGGTCTCAAAGTGATAAAAAACTTAGGTGCAGATCGAATATCAATTTTGGGAGACACTAACCTCATCATTCAACAAATAAAGGGTAACTTCATTACAAATGATCTTAGACTGGGGTCATATAGAGCTGCCATAATGGAAATTCTCAACACCTTTCTTGAATCCCAATTGACCAAGATTCCAAGGAATAAAAATTTGCATGCTCATAGCCTCGCAACCTTTGCAAGCACTTGCAAATTGCCATTTAAGCCCAATCACCGATTCACTGCCAAAATCAAACATAGACCTGTTGTACCGGATAATGTCAAAAATTGGCAGGTGTTTGAAAATAACACACAAATCAATAATTTCCTGACTTTGAAAGAGGAGTTCTCAAGCACAAAAATGGATTCCAACACAATAGATGAAAGCCATCAAATAGACAAAGTTGAAACACATATCTCTGCTAAAACAACAAACCAAATTCTACATCCCATTAAGTTTACCAAAACAGATTTACAGGAACTTCATGAAAAAGAAGGTGAGGAGGCAATTGTAGTAGAATGTGAAGTCATTGAGTTGAAGGATCATTTTCTACCTACGGGCCTCACTCCTTTAGAGGACATTTTTGACTCAAATGACATCTCTAGGAAACCTAAAATGCAGCCATTAAATGCAGAAATTGAGGAATATAATTTAGGAACTGCAGAAAATCCCAAAATGATAAAATTGTCCAAACCTCTGTCTCCTGACCAAAAGCTCAAGTATAGTGAACTATTCAAAGGGTTTCAAGATGTATTTTCATGGAGTTATGAGGACCTAAAGTCTAATGATACTGCAGTCATCCAACACACAATACCTCTCAAAGAAAACCAAAAACCTTTCGGACAGAAACTTAGGAGGGTCAACACTATGCTGCTCCCTTTGATTGAGAAAGAAGTTAAGAGAATGTATGAAGCTGGAATTATAGCTCCAATCATATTTTCAGAATGGGTTTCAAATTTAGTGCCCACTAGAAAGAAGACAGGGGAGATTAGGTTGTGTGTTGATTTGAGAAATTTGAACAAAGTCTCCTTAAAGGACAATTACCCTTTACCCAAAATGGATCACATTCAGCAAAGGGTAGTGGGTGCTTCAAGGATATCACTGTTAGATGGATTCTCAGGCTTCAATCAAATCCTAATGCACCCGGATGATCAAGATAAAACTACTTTCACAACCCCTTGGGGGACATTCAAATATGTGAAAATGCCTTTCGGACTCAAGAATGCAGGAGCAACTTTTCAAAGAGCCATGGATATTTCTTTTGCCAAAGAGATCCATGATTTTTTAGTCATTTACCTAGATGACCTTACAACTTTCTCCAAATCAAATCAAGAACACCTAGATCATCTCAGACAAGTATTCTTAATTTGCAGAAAAATATGGTATATCACTAAATCAAAAGAAATCATTGTTTGGCCTAGAAGAAGGAAAGTTATTGGGCCATATCATCTCTAAAGAAGGCATTAGAATTGATCCATATAGAATACAAGCTATCTTACAAGTCCCTCACCCCAGAAACATTAAAGAACTATAAGCCTTTTTGGGGAAGATCAACTTTCTAAGAAGATTCATACCAAATCTAGCCGAGCTAATAAGATTGCTCAACAACATGCTCAAAAAAGACTCCAAGGTTAAGTGGACAATAGAAACTAAGCAAGCCTTTGAAGAAATCAAAAATTCTTTGACTCAAACACCAGTCCTCACAAGACCCAATTTTGGCAAGGACTTTATCATATTCTCATTTGCATCAGAACATACAATTGTTATTGTTTTGCTCCAAAAAGATGACCAGGGATGTGAAACACCCATAGCCATCTTCAACAAAGCCATTAGAGATGCTCCACTCAAATATCAGATCATGGAGAAACAAGCATATGCACTTGTAAAGGCCATCAAGGACTTCAGAGTTTACATTTTGTACTCTCATGTGATTGCTTATGTACCCAACACTGTTGTTAAAGACATCCTGACGCAAGAAGGCATTGAAGGCAAAAGGGGCAAATGGATAGCTACCATACTAGAATATGACATTGAAATTAAACCAACAAAATTGATAAAAGGACAAGGACTAGCTAAATTCATGATTGAAACTAACTTTCAAACCCTTGACATAAATCAACTGGATAATGAGTAGGAGATGGAGACTCCACAGATCAATCATGCCTTTTTACAATCACCTTGGTATGCTGACATATATTTTGTATTATTAAACCTGCAAGCTCCTCCAGGATTATCCAGAACTAAGAAAAGATTTTTGAAAATGAAAGCTTCCAAGTTTTTCATTTTAGATCATGCTCTCTTTCGGAAAAACCATGAAGGTGTTTTATTAAATTGTCTAATCAAAGAAGAAACTGACAAAGTACTTAAAGAATTTCATGCAGGGGATTGCGGTGGAAATTTATATTGGAAATCAACTGATGATAAAATCCTAAGGGCTGGATTTTATTGGCCCACCCTATTTGCTGATGTGAAAAAATATGTAACTTCTTGCCACAAATGCCAAGTTTTTGAAGGCATGAAAAAGATGCTGCCTCTACCACTCAAGCCCATTTCCACTGAAAAACCATTTCAACAAAGGGGTTTAGACTTCATTGGGGAAATCCACCCTTCATCCTCTGGCCAGCACAAATGGATTTTGACTGCTACAGACTATTTTACGAAGTGGATAGAGGCCATCCCTTGTAGGCAAGCCAATGAATCAGTAATCATGCAATTCCTTGAGACAAACATCTTGTCTAGGTTTGGCTGCCTGGAGAAAATTATTACAGACAATGCTGCTACCTATAAGTCTAAGAGAATGATTAATTTTTTTCATAAATACCACAATACCTTGGGCCATTCTACAACCTATTACCCTCAAGGTAATGGCCTAGCTGAATCCTCCAACAAGAGCTTAATCAACATCATCAAGAAAGTCTTGAAGGAAAACAAGAAAAATTGGCATAAAAAGCTTGTAAATGCACTATGGGCAGACAGATTGACCACTAAGAGATATATTGGGACCACTCCCTATCAATTGGTTTACGAAATGGAGGAAGTATTCTCTTCTTCTTTGGGAATCCCAGTGATAAAGTTGCTACAAGAGATACAGTCAAAACCTAATGATATTCAGAGAAGGATCAATGAAACTATTCGCTTACAACAGACAAGAGAGGAGATCTATCATAGAGCTCAAGTTCTACAAGAAAAGCTTAAAAAGATATTTGATAAAAGAACCAAAGTAGAGGATTTCTTCATTGGGGATAAAGTTTTAGAGTGGGATTCCAGAAGAGAAGATAGGGGAAAACATGGAAAATTTGATTTCTTATGGAGAGGACCATTTATCATTCAGACTGTATAAGGAAATAACACCTACATTTTGAAAATTATGCATGGTACAGAGGCAGATGATGGACCAGTCAATGGAAGAATGATGAAGCACTATTTTGATCCACTTAGTTAAAAATACCAGCACTTTAATTTGTACATAGTAGTGTTTACTTTCTACAGTTTATTACAACAATAGGATAGGGAATATGTTGCAACAAATTTTGAGGAAAAGGCAAGGAATTGTGCCACCTTCGGGTATTGCATTTTAATCCTATCAGAAAAAAGCTAAAGAAGCAGACTTGGGAGCTTTGAAAATGATGGGAAATAATCAAACAAAGTACCCAAAACAGAGCTGCAATTTTTGGGATGAGTGCATAAGAAATATAGGCATTACAGCGGAGCCATTTCGTGAACAACAAAGGAGAAATTTCATAATACAGCAAGAACTAAATATAAGGCCATCTGACCTGCTGTTCTTGACTTTTCACTAGGAAAAGCCATCCGCAAGTGGAGCCATTGTTAGCTTCCTATACCAATAGGTGTCATTTTTCATGATTGACTGAAGAAGTGCCAAATATGTTCATACTTTCCATGCTGCAAAGTTCCATATTTTGTAGAATTTCATAATATACTGGTGGTTAACTCTTACCACAGTTGATGAATAGCTAGATAGTCTAATCCTGGCTAGATCATGTTTGAATTTACTTGTCTTAGGATAGAGAATAAAGGTCTGTACAAACAGCTCAAACTTGGCAGACGAGTAGTTAGGTAGAGAAGCAAAGGGTCTCAACAACTTAATATGAGCCGTGGAAGAGATAAGGGTAGACTTAGATAGGAGGGCAGCTAAAATAAAAGAGAAGAATCAGGGTTTTCTAGTTCAAAGGTACCCAATGAAGATGAATAAAAAATGTCAAGTGTACTAGGTTGGGTAGGCAGTTTTGATGTGGGAGGAGCAGGTCTATGAGCAATTTGCTCCTTTGAAAGAAGTTTCATCTCATAAAAATCATAAGGTGTCATGGCAAGGTGGTTACAAAACAAATGGAGCATGACTAATTTCCCTCCCCATTTTTCCAAGAAACACTTACTAACATTCCCCCCAAGGACAATGAGATTTTCTCATTGCCTTTAGTCCACTTCATCTCATAGAAAAATTAAGTGAAAATGTGTTTTCACCTAGGAAAAACAAGCCACATTTATTGTGTAAAATGTATTTATTCCATTTTGCCAAGTTTCCTAAACTTCACAACTTGGTATCCTTTCATTCCCCTATGCCTAAGTTTTCACTCTATAAACTTAGCCTTTGTCCATACATATCCATTCTACATATTCATATTAACCCCCTAACTCTACTATATAACTCCTATATAACTTTTTCCCTTCCCCTATTGTATAAAATACATAAAAAATCCCAAAAAAACAAATATCCCGACCCTTGGCAATATAGCCATATAATAAAGATTTTTCAGGAATTATAAGGTTCGCCTGGAACCTTATAGTAACCCTTAGTGTGCATAAAAACCTTGGGTTTCATTTAACCTTTGGTTATATGAATAACCAACCGGTCGCAGTTCAGAGTTGAAATACACTAAAAAACCCTGCAAAAACATTATATAGCGCCAATATAATAAGGTGGGTCTCCATGCCGCACCCCCGCAACTTGCCATTCACCGTCGACCATTGGATCAGGGCTCTTAGATTCAATGGTGCGGAACCGTATCGTGATGCCCCCAACGCCCGAACGTTATGTTCTGGGATAATGGCAGTTTCGCCACCGTATAGAGGACACACATCACTCACCCGCATGTATCGCAACCCCCCCACTCAATACAACTGGTACCCGAAAAGCAGTGCGATAATACTACTTATCGCCCTCACTCCCCACCGCTGACGTCATATTCACGTCAGCTCCACATCATTGTTGCCACCTTAGCACCAAGTCATCTGCCACGTCACCTTCCGTACCCCACTACATGACAAGAAATCTACGTCATGATGATGTCATCACAAAAAGCACCAAAAAGCCCATAAAGCTGATTTTTGTTAAAAAGCATGTAAAATTGGTTGTTTTTTACCATTGTCATTGTGTTATTTTACTGAGCTTTTGCATGCATACGACGACGAATTCACTAGCAAACCTTCAGTCTGCCACCTTGACCACCATAGCTCGGCGCCCCACTCTACAAATCATCTCCCAACCAGCCAGTAACTCCAGTGCATTGTGAAAAACAGGTATTTACCATAACCCTGCTAAAAACCCTTTGAATTTCGAATTTTCGTTGTGAAAATTGTGTGGGCAACCTAGAAACCTATTAAAATTTGCCCTGCTGCCTGCACATAAATACACCAGGACCGCTTATTCATTAAAAAACTTGCACATTTCACACCCCTCTGTACAATTCGCCCAGCAAGCCGAGAAAAACAGGTACTCACCTGAGTCTTCCTCCCAAGCTCCCTGATTGACTTCCCTCTGTAAAAGTGCCAACTGAAACTACTATTTTGCCACATTTTACTATAAAAACTACCAACTCTGTGCCACTCAGCAAATCTCTCCCATTTAAGCCGAGCTCTAGGTTTGTTTGGTCAGTAATTGCCAAAGGAAAGGCCCTGAAACTATTGCTACTCATTCCTTGCAGAACAAACCCTCCAAGCTTCATTCTTTGCTTCAAATTCTGCCCACCAGAGTCAAAACAAAGCACTCCAATTTACAGATCCTCTGGAAAAAGTCCCAGGGCCTCTATTTTACCCACTGCTACTATAAAGACCCACATTTCAATCAAAAACACCAGAGAACTTATAAATATGGAAGCGCCTGCTCCAGTAGCCCTCAATGTGGCCCCTCTCAATGCCCCACATAAAGAACTGGAATGGTTACCCCTAGCTGACAAGGATTTCTAGATTAATGACATAATGGGTATCAAATCTCATCTCCAGGCCTTTTGTGAGATCAGGAACAACCATAGAAGCAAAGGTGACATCTTTGGGATTTGGGAGTCCAATATGCCCATGTACTACCTTCCTTGTGTAAATGTTTTTCCTGACCTCATTCGCCAATGCCATGCCAATTATAAGCGCACTCAAAGGGCAGTGATGGCTCCTTCTGGGACAGTTCTATTCTATATCACCCCTAAACCAATAAATCACATGCTCCATTTCAAACCAACTCGGCCATTGACTCCTCTTTCCTTGGGATTTATCCTTGACCAAGGTGCCAAATTGCCAAGTGCAGAGATAACCAGAATTGGCAAAATATTTATGAAACCCAATTGTCAACCTCAGGAACCTCCTCCATACCTGGACACTTGGTTTAATGAAGCAGAAAAGTTTATTATTGGCATGATAGCCTACATCCTATGATTCACAACTAGTGAGTATGTAGATGAAACCACATTGGTCCTCTTATCCATCTTTTCTCCAGGACAGCCCCCTACTGTCAAGTATGACTATGACACCTTCATAGTTGATAAGATCCATGAGCAATTCATGAGAATGGACAGAGAAAGAGTGTTTAAATACACATCATACATATATCATTTGTTGCTCTACTATCAGTCAAATAGTTTTCAAGTTCCCCTCAGAAAATTTGATGTCAAGGGAGAGCCAAGGTCTGTAATCTTCTGGACCCCAGTCTTCCACTATGTTTACTATTCTCCTTATACTTATTGTTAACTTATTGATCTATTCATATATCTAGACACCTCTTTATTGATAACAAGTCCTCCAGATAGAATTTTTGGTGGAATGCAGAGAATTCTACAGCTCTCCAAGAGCTATAGCATAGGTGACTGGTACTTTTACCAGAATCACACTGTGATCCGGATATATGGCTATGAGTTGTGCCCCTATAAATTGCCAAAATATGTGCCAATGCGATTGTTTTCCCTGGAATACATTAGACAATTCATCCAAGCAGATGTAATTCATTTCTATGAGGCCAAGAAAAAGGCACAACTTAAAATAAGAAATCAACTGGGCCCTTTCACCTTCAATTAGAGGGAAGCCTGGCAAGAGGCTGATGATATTGTAGGGAAAATACTCAAACTAAAACAAGGTTTCTATTGGGAACCATATGACCCCAATCATTTCATAAGTTATAGGAAAGTCAAAAATAAGCTGCCAGCATATGTTCACTATCCAATCCGTGAAATCCAACAATATGCTAATCAAACAAAGTGGCTAGAGGGCACATTGTTTGAAGAGATAACTAGAGAAGAGAAATTGGAAAAGGAAATGAAAGAGCTTGAAAAAACACTTGACCTAGACTATTTTGGACAGGTACCCTTCAAGCTGCCCCAGCACATTGGAGGTGATACATATTTTGCTCAGAGCTCACAGCAAGCATCACGAAAGGCCAGTTCAGTAGCAAAGGGCATCAAAGGCTATCTACATCAACAAAGGCTAATGGTTGCTTATGATATTCAAGAAAAGAAAATGATCCTCAGCCATTTCAAGCCCAAGACACAGCAACCCCAGTCAGCTGCTGATTATATAAGAACCAATCTGGAAGTTTTCTCTAAAGATATTCACCCAATTGACTAGATTGAATTACGTAAGCAAACTGGGGAGATGGTGTATGCCACCTTGGCAGATAAGGCATTTCTTGCTCACAAACTGCAAAATTCATTGCACAATGCCTCTTCCCAATTAGAATTAGAAAAGGCTTCCTCCTTAGCTAAGGACAACAGGATTAGGTCCATAGAAGAAATCATCATTGAGCTTGGGCATAATCCTAAGGATGCAAAGGGCATCAAAGCACTAATCAAGAAGAAGGAGGAGGACATTGCAGCCCTCAAAAGGCAATAAAAGTTGCCAATTACAATGCATCCACAAACTTCAGAAGTTGCACAACAGAAAGAGGAAGAGGACATGGTAAGTCTGCTAATGAGGATGAATGAGAGATTGGCAGAAACAGAGCAAGCATTGGAGAAGGAAATTAAAGAGAAGCAGGGAGAGTCGACCTCCCAGCCATCTGAAACAGCTCCAACAGGTGCCACTGCCCCCCCCACAGGTACAACAACAGTCCCTCCTACCATCCCAACATCAACAGCAGGTACCTCAGCTTCAGCAGCAACAACAGGGCCAGAAACCAGCATGGGCATGGATGAATTAATGAAAGCAGTAATAGAGCTGGAAGCTCAAATGTCAGAACTCAAAGAGGCAAAAGAAAAACTAGCCAAACTAGAGGTGAGCTATGACAAGTCAAAAATAATAGTGGCAGAGAAAACCAGAGAAGTAAAGACCCTGGAGAACAAGGTGAAATCATTGGAAAATGATCTCACCTTATGTAAACCTCTAGCAGACATCAAAATGATCTTGTGGACCAAGATTTTCCAGTCTATTACTGACCAATGGCTATCAATTCAAACAATCCATGAACAAATTGAATTGATAGAAAGGGCCCAAGAGCAAATTCAAAGTTCCGGGGCATCATTGGGAAATATGCCTGAGCAGGCTAATAGGCTCATCCATTTTTTGAATACTCATACTAAAGAACAACTAGAAGCTTTACAGATCTCAGATAGGACAGGCACCATTTTGACAGTGAAGAAGGTGCTAATTATGAGAAATTTTGCCCAGACTTTGGAAAGGAAGTGCCAAGTGATGCAGATGGATATTAATGCCTTCACAGAGGAGTTCACAATCTTGCAGTAGAAGGGTCTACCTAGTTTGCTAATCAGCAATCAAAAACTGTTATCACATCAACAATATATTCACAGGGTAAACATGTATGTTACAAATCATATCACAACATCATCCAACACTTCAGATGACACAGGACCTCCTTCCAGACAAAGTTTATATGAAAAATTGGAAAATTTGTTTTATATAGAACATGAAATAAATCATCTTTTTGAAGTTAAGCCTAAATTTTACAGGTATACTGAGGCTAATGAAACACTTGTGAAAATAAAAATACATCATTTGCTTACAGACCAATGGTGGCAGAGTATGCTGGAAATTTTACCTAGGTAATTTGGATCTTTCTGTCTATTTACACTTGGTCAAATAGCAAGACACGTGGCAGATATAGAGGAAGGAGTTCAAGCGAGGATCAGGACGCATTAAAGCTAAATCAAGAGTAGGTGAAAGGATCATGACAACAACGCAGGAATGCAAATTAAAGACACAATTACCAGCCGAATTCCTGAGTTGAAAAGTAAAAAATATGTTGTCAATTAAAGCAGCCAGCACAGCCACAATTACTCCTACATTTATTTCTGCATTTATTCCCTTGTCAGAGTAGGTGAAGGAAGTTATTGCTTCATATCTTATCTACAAGATATTTTGTAACTTTCTTTTTGTATAAATACCTCCCCAACGAATGTATTTGGGGTTGGTGATTCTCCTCTTTGGACCACACTGTAACTCTGATATTTTTAATACAAGGGTTGCTAAAGTGCACTACTGCTGGACCATTTGAATGTGGATTTGATGTTCTCAGCTTTTCTACAGAATTCTTGTGTCTTTCTTTGGATCAATAAGTTATTCTAAACTATGTTTTTATGTTTTCTATGTTTGCAAATTTCATATATGTTTCATAATCTTAACAACAAGGAAAAATAATAGCCCAGAACTTGTTTAAATACACTCTGTGTTCAATTCCTGCTATTATTTATGTTTTCTTCAGAACTAGCATAAACAAAAATTCTCAGATGCTTCTATTTCCACTAATTCTTTAACTTTGAAAATTGCCAAGGAATTCTTCACTGCTCCTTGAAAATATTCATGCACCTTCCCTCTGCCACCATGATAAAGGATTCTTGACTGCCCTTTACCCGCTGGCTTACATCCCATCAATTTCTAGATTTCAATATTGTTCCAAAACTGATTAGCTTGCTCTGTAGTATTGACCTTTATCATAGAAACACACTCAGCAATCCATATTCATAGGCTCCATTTCCCAATGGAATAAACTCTTTCAGACTTCCATCCTAGCTCTGTTTAAAATCACCATCCAAACAAACTTAAAAAAAAACTCTGCACATCATAACTAGCATAACAACTTCAAAAAACAAAGTTAAATTATAAAGAGAGAGCCCTCTCTAGATGCAGTTTGGCTAGAAATTGCATCTAAAAGATTGATTAGTGGTTACCTCGGCCATATTCCATTTTCTCACAAGTTTTGGGGAACAACCTGAGTGATAACACTAATAAAGGATATTTCTTTGAAATGTCCAACGTAGGAATGAAAGGAAAAGGGTCACTTTTTCAAAGAGAAGTAACTCAGTCGAAACCAGAAGCAAAATAGATGGCTCCATTATTCACAGACACTATATGCATGTCAGATTCTGGTACTTCCTCTTGGGAATCAATGTACAATCTCTTTGAAGAAGAAATCCCCATGGTAGTAGCTGTTAAGAAAGAAAAAGTTGATGGCTCATCATCATGTGAGGCTACCTTGTTTGATGTTGCCAAATCTTTTCTTCACTGAATTATTGCACGACCTGAAACCTTACCCTGCACAGATATGATCAAGTGGATGATTAATAATGTGAATATCAAAGATAGGAAATTCTTGACATCAAGGCAAATGATAGTAGGATCCTTCAAAGCTGTAGATTTGAAGAGAATGTATCATTTTCCAGAACCTGAGAAGATTTAATACAAGCCGTTTCTTATAAGATTTGAAGAGAAGATAAAGTTGGAGTCAAAGCCCATTAGACAATGGAGATAAGACCCAAGCAAGTACAATCATGTTAGTAGGGGTATGTTTTTTTTAGCTTCTCTTGCCGATCCTTCTATGATGTTGCTGCTATGATATGTAGACTATTCAGTTCTCTGAACACACAAAAATTTATAGTTGAATGTGTGCCCTTGATTTAAGCTGCTCCTAATTCTAAGTTTATGGATTAGGCTACTATCTTGCCCAATAATATTGTGTCCAAAACCTTAGAATATAGGCAAAAGCACAATGTTTCAGAGAGAATCAAGTCATCTTTTTATATGAGTGCCTATATTATGGATGCCAATTGTTTCTCTTTTGATTTTCCTTCAATGGGATGGAAATGGAAACTCGAAGACCCTACACCAATTCACTTATATCATGTTATCCTATGGGAATGTATGTACGAACCTCATTTTTATAGAACTTGCAATAAAGTAATGTTTCCTTTGTATAAAGAAATTTTTGATCAAAATGCCCTCATGTTGTCTCAAGAAGCATCGACAGACTTCATTTTTGTTGGCAGTTCGTTTACTGAAGAAAATTTCACTTATGTCAGAGTATTTGGGAGTCTTGCGGCCCCATATGTTCTTCCTATTTATGTTCTTGATAATCTTCTAGCTCGGGAAATTTCCTATCACACCATAGGTAATGGTGTGACTAAAGTCTTGAAAGACTCCAAAAAGGCTATTTGGCTACAATTTCCTTTTCAATGTGGAATCTATTCTCTTGACAATTACAATCATGATGTCCTATAAATCAAACAAATTTAGGGTATGCAACTCCCCACTATTCCTCCTAGGTAGTACAATCGTAAAAAGGTCATTCATGATTTCACCACTTAGGTTAAAATAAGACCATTTTTTCGTGAACCTGATGATTTTGATGACTTTTTTGAGACACGTGAATCATATAGATAGGTTAAACATTTAGCGCAAATTCGACTGGGCCCTGAGGATTTTGTATTATTTGAAGAATATGGAAATAAAAGGCTACAAAAACTGCCTTCGGAATGCCTGATTTCTTTATAGCTAGAATTTCCCACAGGAAATTCCTTTCTGTCGTCTACAAAGGAAAATTAAAAAAAACCCACAACTTCACTCTCAGAGAAACAAATAGAATAGCTCTTGTCTACATGTGAGCTCGACAAAGTATGAGATCAATTAAACAAAGAACTAGATAACAACAAGAGAAGGAATTGCAAGATTTAGCTTCAATGGAGACAGATAAGACTGTTGTAGCTAGAAAAGCAATGTTTCTATCAATGCGTCATCAAGTCAAATAATGGATAAAGAATTTATCCCGGCATTCCCCACCTACGAGATTGTTCTTAGAGTAAAAGAGATTACGCCTCTTGATATTTTATATAGTCATCAATAGCATGTTGTCATTAGTCAACAGAAGAAGAAAAGAACAATGGAACATTCTCAAGATCCTCTTCTTAGAAGTGTCCCATTAGATGTGGTATGGAAATATTATCAATCTAATTTGTCTGATGATTTAGCTAAGATTTCGCAATATGCAGGAGCCTATGCTATGACCACCATTTTCAAAGCTACTAAGGTTCAACAATTGGTTAAAGAACAAGACAAAAAAATCTTGCAACTAGAACAAACATTACTAAATTCAAGATGTGATATTGATGAGTAATGGAAAATCAAATTTTCAAAGTTATAAACTGAGTTTAATCAAATGAAATTTTAAAACAAAGTTGATATTCAGAGCCAAAATGCATAGATTGACTAGCTTCAACTTAAAATAATCAAGATACAGAAGGACACTAATATTAAAGGATTTAGAAAAGAATCCAGAGAGAGTAATGCTCTCCTCATCCAAAAACCAGTGAAATTCTATAAAAAGTTGAAGATCACCAATGAGCTCTGCAAAAATAATGACTCATTGATTGATCAAATTTCTGAATTAAGAACATACTATGAAGATATCAACAACAAGATTTCTGATTTCATCACTTGGAAGGACAATTTAGATGGAATAAAAGAATATCTTCCCAAAATACAAGAACCATATGAATATATTATTTCAATGATTGGGATATTAGATTAAATCATGCTAAATAAGTGATTTATAGAGCGAGAGACCTAGAAGGCCAAATTAATAAAACTGTTAGATAAAGTCTACCAAATGCTAATATTATTACTGAGTGCCTAGGAGAATGCCTTCTAGATATTGAAACACTCATTGAGCACTAGAATAACAAATCTAAGGAAGAAGAAGATAACATCAAGAAATGATCTAAGTTAAATCTTGAATATCATCAACAGTTGTTGGTAAAACCCTATGGCCAATGGTTAGTTCTTCAGAACCTTGTTAATATGAATGAATGCATGTTCCCACTTGTTTCAGATGCCTTGTTTATGGGATGGATGCAGATCAGGAAAGCTAAAACCATAGAATTCAAGTCGTTGGAGGCTACTTACATGTTATGGGAGAAAATGGGAGAGATGTGAATCTCCCATGTTTAATTTCTTGTTAAAAATGAACCCTATTTTTGTCTTTTTTCCCGTATTTTGAGGAGTGTTTTTTCTAACCTCCTCAGCAAAATATGCATTTTTTTTTATTTTGATAATATAACTTTTATTTATAAATACCCTCTCATGTATTTAGAGAAGAGGTTCATAATTTTTGTAAGAACACTCAAGGAACTTTCACTTTTTGTATTTCTTTGATAATTTTAGTAAAATGTTGGGCCAGAGTCTGTCTTCTTCCATGAGAAGAGCATTGATATATGTGGTACTATTATATTTATATTGATGCTATGTTTTATGTTTAAAATTCAATCAAATTTGTATTACTGTTTTATTATATGCAATATTACAACTGAATTAAACAATGTTTCAGTATTGAAAAGTGCATTAGTTGTTATCTTTAGTTGTATGTATGAAATGATATAATTTTTTATGTGATATGTGCTTAACAATTATATTGATTAAACGTTTAATCAATTTAATTATTTTTTAATTCATTTTAACTCTTTTAAATGTTTTATGATCTATATTGTGTTTCATTTATAAAGGAAATTTTATAAAATCACATATGCAAAGTTAGTTATATCCCAAGAATTAGATAATAGATATAGATTTATTTATTTTCATTCATATTTACACTATTAAATTTATTTCACCCCATCTATACCACACCTCAAATTACATCATGTATTTTAACAAGAAACTGATCCCTATATCCCCAATTCGAACTGCTATCTCAAACAAAAAAGGAATGGTATTCAAGTTCTCGACTAGGTGGTTTCCCCAATGTTGAGGCAAAGAAATTTTGAGTCATCAAAATTTTTGGCACTACAAGGAGGGCCACGACTTTGAATGGAAAAAAGAGCTAAACCTAAATTTAAAGGCCATTCTAAGATTCACTCCCCCTCAATATCACCTATAACTTCTAGATCTTCATCTAAAACCACTACTTCTAGATCAGAAGTTGAACAAACATCTACAAAATCTCCTAGATCACTAGCTCGATGTTCCAATCCACCTTCCTCTCATCAGGTATCAGAGGTTGAAACCTTAATTGAAACAATGAAAAGTATTTTTATTTCCGAAGAAAAACCTCAACAATTAAAGGTATCTGAAAGTAGTGTATCTTCATCATTCCAACCTACTCAAATTTTAACTCATTCTAAGAGTGAAAAACTTGGAGTTACTCCATTCAAGTTTCCTCTTCCTTCTTTTCTAAAGAAGACAAAGAAATCTGAGCCACAAATATCCACTAGTGATATTTTTTCAAATTCAGCTCCACAAACACCTTCATCATACATTTCATCCAATCAATCCTCTTGCTCATAACCCTTCTTCTCAAATTACTGATGCCAACTCATTTAGCACTAATACACAGTCTACCTCTTTTTCCATACAAACACCTTCTACATCAACCTTTACCCAAACTCCAATAATGGCAGGAAGTAAAAAACAACAGCCACCCCCACCACCAATTAGATGATGGGCCATTCCTGGAGCTATGAAAATTCCATCACCTCTCCATGATCTACCTAAATATCCTGAAAGATGGCTACCAAAATTTAATCCTGATGATGGACTACCTACTGAAGAACATCTCCACAATTATATGTTAGCCATTAATTTGAATAGGGTAGCTGAAGCAGACTGTGTAGTAAGATTATTTCTATACACTTTTGCAAGATCTGTAGACTCATGGTATTTTTCATTACCATCAGGGTCCATTACTACGTGGGACATATTTGAAGAAATTTTTTTAACTAACTTTGGTGATGATTTCACTACTGCTACTTTGATTAACAATCTCTCCAAAACTAAAAAAAGTCCCAATGAAAAAATCAGATATTTCAATCCTAGATTTAATAAACTCTTGAATAAAATCTTAAATACATCGAATCCTAGTGTTGACCTGTGGAATGAGTGGTTTATATCTCCCTTACGTTCAAATATAGCATTTTTTGTTGACAAGACTAATAGAACGACTCTAGTAGAAAACATGAAAGAAGCATTAACAGTTGAGAAAATGATACTTACTTTAGAAAACAAACTGCACTGGATGAAAGAAACGCCAATACGGTTACATCTAAGGATAAGCCTAAGAAGAAAACTCCAAAAGCTCCTTTTGATCTCGAAGGACTACCGAAAGTCCTCAAAACTATGTCTAATGAGATGGTCGAGATTAAAAACCAAGTGGATGAATCTTCAAAGAAACCTTTCAAACCCTTTAAAAGAACTCAGACTTCAACCTCCCAAACCCCCAATGTCATATCAAATGAAGAATCATATGAAGAATGTCATGAAGAAGAAATAGTTATGTCTGCCAAGGATTCTAAAGATGAAGAATCTATAGAAGCTCACAGGCTTTGATATTTTATCCTCCCCACTTCCGACAATGAAAAATATCATGAAGTCTTAACTATAAGTACAAGAAGTAAATGACCACCTAATTCTCCTCAAACAATCTAGAAAAGTAAAACTTACATTTTTGCTACTAAGGACAAGAACATCAACAAACCAGTCCCTTATTCTTCTTCTAATCTTCTATCTACATCAAAAATATTGGTTGTCTAAGATAACATTGATTATAACATAGTGGATGATATGAAAAAAGTCAAGGCTAACATTTCTTTGTATGAAGTTTCAAAATTAAAACAACGGCAGAGGTATCTTCTTCATGAATTGAATGCATCTCCTTTACCAATTGTTGTTGCATCTAAAGCTTCTCAAGGAATAGGTAATCTTCCTGCTAATTCTATAGAGAAAGTTGATTCCACAAATGCTATCTTGATTGGAGACAGATCAAATCTCACACTCCCCCATTTCATTTAACTTTTGACCTCTTCAATAAAAACGTGAAAAATTGCTTAGTCAATTTTGGAGCATCATTGTTGATATAATGCCCCAATCAGTTTGCTCAAAATTGAACAAATCTCCTTAGAAGTCTGATGGTCATATAGTGCAAATCGATAGAACGAAAGCTAAAGTATTAGGATAAGTCAACTCATTCCTCATTAGACTTTCTTCTAATCCTGAAGTATTTGAAATCATTGGCATTCTAGTTGCTGATATTCTAGGTTTCTATTGTTTAATCCTAACTAGAGATTGGGTTGAAAAGTTACATGGTTGCTTTGCTATACACTGGTCTCATATGTGGTTGCCATATAATGGAAAACCAAATCAAATATGTGTGGACTGCTAAAAACATATGAAATATTCAGTAATGGATAGAGATGGATAAAATGAACTAGTCATCTTCACTAGTAATATTCCTAGGAATTATTTCTTAGAGTATTTTTGGGGTAACTTTAGAGGTTACGAATCACCTTTCTCAGTTAATTCTATCACTTCACAAATCGAAAATTATTCACAGACAGATTTATCCAAGTGTGACAGTGTTGTAGATAAACCTTTAGTTAAATATTTGTTTTGTACTTTGTATTTCGATGGATCTATATCTAATGATGGTGTTGGAGTTGGATGTGTCTTAATTAGTCCTAATGGAGAAAGAAACATGCTAGCTTTTTTATTAGAGTTTGAATTTAGAAACAATGTTGCTGAGGATGAAGCTCTGGTTCAAGGCTTGTACAAAGAAACATTTCTTGATGTCTAGTATCTTCAAGTATTTGGAGATTCAAAAATCGTTATCAACCAAGTAATAAATACTATTCATTATATCTCCAACCATTTGAAACATTTTCAGACTCTAGTTCAATCTCTTACTTCGCATTTCTTAGATTTCGATATTTCTCTAATCCCAACTTCAAAATGGTAGTGTTGATTTATTAGCCAATGTTGCATCCAAAATAATCCCACCTAAAGATTTCAGCCCAGTTCAATTTTTGAATGAATTAATTTTTTGCCCTTCCATTCCTGATAACATTACAAGTTGGCGCATGTTTAATGATGATGGAAATATCTTAAGTTTTTTAACATTAGAAGAATCATATTCTGATCAGATAATTGATGAAGGTGAACATGATAGACAAATGAAATAAGAAATTGAGGATAATTCTCTCCCCAAGCCTGTGGTTAAACTTGAAAACCTTTATGATCTAAAAGGTAGATTCAAGAAAGTATCCAATTGTAAACTTCAGATTTCAACATTGAGGTTTGAATTAGTAAACCCTGGATCTAAATCTAAACCTAAAAATGTCAATTTAGGGCTGAGTGTTTCTCCTAATGACATTAGCTTTTATTCGTTTGTTGAAGAAATATAAATTTCTCTTTGCTTCGAATTACGAACATCTAAATATTTATGATACTTCCATAATCCAAAACACCATCCCAATGATGCAAGATGTCAAGCATGTTCAACAGAAATTAAGAAAGATTCATCTAAAAATGGAGAATCAAATAAAAAATGAACCAAATAATCTCCTTAAAGCAAAATTGATTTTTCTAGTGAGGCATTCCAAATGGGTATCCAATTTAGTAACGGTCAGGAAGAAAAATGGTGGCATTAGGATTTTATAGAACAAATCTTGCAGTCAGTCACC
>APFE030009010.1:782-29227 GCA_000404065.3 Pinus taeda
CTTTGGTTGGACTTCATGTTTAATAACATCTTTCACCTCTCTGAACACCACATCTCGACTATACGCAACCTTCCTTGTTACTGGGTTCCAAAGTTTATAATCCTTTAAACCATCCTTATACCCAATAAAGATGCACTTTTCAGATTTACTATCCAACTTGGTTTGTTTCTCCTTTGGAACATGTACATATGCATCACATCCAAATACCCTTAGATGTGAAAGAGAGGGTTTCTTACCAGTCCATACCTCTTGTGGAGTCTTATCCTCCAACGCTAAGGAAGGTGACCTGTGGACCAGGTAACATGTAGTATCCACCGCCTCTGCCTAGAATTCTTGTCCTAACCTGGCACCACTGAGCATGCTTTTTTCCCTTTCCATAAACATCTTATTCATTCTTTTTGCAACTCCATTTTTCTGAGGTGTATATGGAGTAGTCTTTGGTCGTGCTATACCACACTTCATACATAATTCTTCAAATTCCTTGCTACAAAAATCTCCACCATTATCTGTCATCATCACCTTTATCTTCTTCTCTGTCTGATTTTCCACGAGAGCCTTAAATTCTTTAAACCTGTCAAAGGCTTTAGATATATTCTTAAGGAAATATATCCATGTATTCCTTGAGAAGTCATCTATAAATGATATATAGTACACAGAATTACCCAGTGATGAAATCTTCACAGGTCCAAACACATCATTGTGCACAAGTTCTAATATCTGTTTTGCCCTCTTACTACCAGAGGGGAAACTCACCCAATTCTGCTTCCCATATACACAATTTTCACAGAAAGCAAAATCCAGAGAGCTATTAGTCATACCTTCTACCATACCTTTACCATGAAGTATTCGAAGGCATTTCTCTCCAAGATGTCCAAGACTTTGATGCCACAACATGGTCTTCTCTCGAGAGACCACTAGATTTTCTGCTCCACTTTCAGGAACCATAGAACTATTGCACCCATCAATAATAGTGATACCTTGCAACTTTTACAGAGTTCCAAAACGAGCTCCCCACATTGATACAAGTGCTCCTCGAACCATCTTGTAGGTATCCTTCCCGGACACTGTTTTTACACCTACATCATCCAACTTGCTTACAAAAATCATATTTCTAGCTAATGCAGGAATATGCAGAACGCTCAAAAGTGTTCTAACCCTTCCACCTTGCAAGTTCAACTTTAATTTTCCACTACCAACAATTCTAGCCTTCCTATCATCCCCTAAGAAGACATCACCACCATCATATTTATCATACTTGCATAACCACACTCTATGGGGAATGAAGTGGAAAGATGCACCTAAGTTATTCAACCATGCCTCATGATCTACATGTGTACTTGAAGAAGCCAAGTACACATCCCCACCTTCATTTGAGGTGGTTTTCACCTCTACAGAAGGAGCCTCATCAGATTCCTTTCCTTTGTCAGGAGCCTTAGATTTATAGTCTCTTTTGTAGTGCCCTTCCTTTCTGCATTTCCAGCACAACACCTTTACAGATTTTCCTGGAGATTTACATCTCCCTCTAGATTTAGATCTTCCACTCGATGACTTATTTTTGTTTCTGTTATAGGACTGTCCTTGTACAGACGAGGCATCATCATTCTAGATCTCCATATTTTTCCATCTCATCTCCTCTGTCAACAAGGCTGAGACTATTTCATCAAACTGCAAGGAAGTTGCATTACAACCTATTGCAATAACCAAACTATCCCACGAATCTAGTAGAGAACACAACAAACAGATGCACTTATCTTCTTTTGAAATTTTAATATCAATAGATGCTAATTGACTTACCACAATATTAAATGCATTTAGATGCTCTGTCACCAAGTCTCCATCTTTCATCCTCAGGTTATATAGCTTTTCCACGGGAAAAGTTATTCACCAAAGACTTAGATTGGTACAAATTCCCTAAATTGTCCCACAAATCCTTCATCGTAGATTCCCTTGATACATTTAGCAATACTAAATCTGAGACACACAATCGTATTGTTCTCTTTGCCTTCCGATCCAGCTTCTTCCATTCTTCTTTGGACACTCCCATTGGTTTAGTACCTAGATCTACTGCAATACACTGATCTTTATCCACCAACAGATCCTCCAACTTGAGTTTCCACAACTCAAAACTCTGACCATTAAATTTCTCGATCTCTATCTTTCCACTGCCTGCTATCTTCTTTCACCACCAGAATCGATCTCGTAGATCTCCAACTGAACAGGGTCTACGACAGGCCTAAGCGAAACCCCTCAGCAACAAAGGTGTCCCCTTGAAGCCAAAACAACTCTGATACCAAATGTAGGTTTTAACCCCATACAGAAATTACCTGCATATGAATTCTAAAACACAAAAAATAAAACAAGAGCAAAAACACATAAACAAACACATACAAAGAGATTTCCCTAGATCCAAAACCGGGACTACCAGCTTGATTTTTCATTATGTTCCTTTCAATGTTATAATACATATTTATACATGCTGAAGCATCCAATACCATGGACCGAAAACCACCGCATCCAATACCATGGACCGAAAACCATCGCATCCAAAAACATGTGCAAAAATCATGCATAAAACCATAGGTGGGTCCGCCCATCCTAACATAGGGTCCAAAACCAAAATTTTTCGGGGGGCTACCATGGACCCCATAAAGTGGGGTTACAAGTGCACCTCAAAGACCCAGTGACCCCACCCCCCCATGCTACACAATCGGCGCAACGAAGGGGGGCTCTGCTCCCCCTCTAACCCCCCAGTTAACTACATGGGCTAGTCATCTAAAGAATATAACACAACCCAACAGATTCTAGGTGCATGCCCCCAGGCTTCATTGCATTCACCTTGTTAGTGTCAGTCTTTGTAGCCTTCCTCCAGTGATCAAACATGCTTTTACAAAGTGATTTTAAGGTGTCAAGGTCAAATTTTGTCATTTCATAGCATCTTCAAGTAAAATTTGGTCACTAGCTATTAGGTCTAGGGTTTGTTTTCACTCCTTTCAAAGTTGTCCAAATGTTGGTCCATGTCACCATTCACCCGAGTGTACCATCATTCAGAGGTTTTCATCATCATGTCAAGTTCCAATGAGTCACTTCAGACCTTGTTCATGCTTCAGTCGCACCTAGGTAAGGTTCATTTCCCTCTGCTAGGGTTTTGAAGGTAATTTATCTTGGATGGTCAAATCATCAACAAAACTTGTATCCTGATGTTCATACACCTTCCCCTATCCTTAATGTACCTTATTAAACACTTACCATCACTGAGATCCCCCAAATTCCTCATTTTCGCACAAACCCTAGTTTCTTGCTACAAACCATATTTCTTAGGCTAGGCCTGTGTTTTTCCTTTTTGGACCCCTTCCCCTAACTCAATCTTTGAAATTCCACTTTCCCCTATTTCCTAACATCCCTCCCTACTTCCAAAAATTTTCTCAAGAATTTAGAAGCCCCTTATCCCCTTCATTTCGATTCATTTCGACAAATCCCCTGTTCCGCACATCGCGGTAGGATTCACTCAAATGATGTTTCTGAGAAATAAAATATTAATTTGGGAACAATGAGAGAGTTTTTTGTCCACAATAGGCCAAGGAAGAAAAAAATCCTTCACCTTTTACATAGGTGTCATGGTTTTAGAGAAATGTCATAAATATAGTTGCCTCAGGAGAACTGAATGCATCTTTGTAGTGACCTTGGGAAAATCAAGATTTCTCATAGCTTCGTTGGCCAAATGACTTTCTGAATGAGTCAAATGATAACTATAAACCAAAACCTATCCAATGAGCTATCATGAGCTCAATTTGGATTTGAGGACGACCTTCACAAGTTGACTGCAAAAACACTCTGCCTTGAGGCAGCCAAATTTGGCACATTTTGAATAGTCTTGGGAGATTTGATTTTGGACAAATCAAATGAAATCCAAAGTGGAAAATTCCAGTTGGGTTGAAAATTAGACTCAAATACCTTTCCAACGAGCTATCCCATGCCCAATTGTGACACCCGGAAGGCATCCAAAAGTCTCCTGAAAGATGCACTATAAATAGGGTTTGGTGGCGCAGCCCATTGGGTTCGTGGCGCGACGCATTGGTTTGGTGCGCAGCGCATTGGGCCAAAACAAAAGATTTTTTCCATTCAAATTTTATTGGTTTCTCCATGATATAGTAATTCAAATCCACTCCTCTATTTCTCATAACTTGTGCTTGGTGTTGGTTATGTGTTTGATTATGAAGATTTGAGTACAAAACTAAACCCTACTATCTTGTTGAGAAGTGCCTCCTTATGGTTTTGCAACTTGTTGGTGTCGATCATCCCACCTCCCCACCTTGTTTCTTCCCATCTCCCATCACTGCTATCTCATCACTACACCATGCCATCTATCGCTTCAAAAATAGACAAGATTCATCATTCAAGTCAAAAAATCACAAATAAGGAAAAACAAAGTTGGAGTGAAGTGTCAAAGGTTTCAAAAATTGCAAAAGTGGGTGTGCCCAAATCAAAAATCAAAATCCCTATCATAAGAGATATGTTCGTGTTCCAATAATTCAATTTCACGCCAATATACATCAGTGAAACCAAGACAAATCATGGAGGAGTGAATAAATCACGTTGAAGACCGAAAATGTGTTGCAGTTGTAGAGCGCGGCACATAGGCTGAGTGTCGCGGCACACATGGTGTGCGTGGCGCATTGGGTAGTTTTCCGCAGTGTAAAAATACATTGGTGTGGTGCACATGACATGTGCGGCGCGTTGGGCTGTTGCACGATGCACAGAGCCAGAACTCAATTTTTTTTCATTTGTTTCAAAAACTCCAATCCGCTTGGTTCTTCTCGCTCCAAGAAGTTTATGAAATTGCCATTAACATGTCTGGTACTCATTGAAGTGGATTATGAGAGTTTGTGATGTCAAATTGCAAACCCTATTACCTTGTTTTAAACTGCTCCTTATGGTTTGGATTTCAAGTTTCAAACGTTTGATTTTTGTGCCAAATAGTTCAAAAACCATTCCTCACCTATGGTTTTGTTCCCCTTCATTGTAATATCATCATTGTTAATATTCCTCTCTTATTCCCTTATAATCCCATTATCTCTCATTCTTGAATGTCCTTATCCCTAAACCCTACCACTTCCTATTTCACTTATAAAAGATCCCCAAAGCCCAAAGTTCCCAAACAGTCAAGTGACTGTCCCCACACTCCAATTTTCACTTGAAAAAAGTCCATGGTACCCACTGTTCATAGTCCTTTTCTATTTGGCACACATTTGGAAATCAAAACAAGACACCAAACTCTTCATATTTACCTCAGGCAACATGGATGAAGAAGGCACTGAGACAACAGAAAAAGGATGATAGTCTCTGAATCTTGGCCGAAGCCTCTTTGGCTGAGAATGACACTCAATGATAAACCTTCAGTCCAAATTTCAAGGAGTTTGTAGAAAATTTTGTCATTTTTGAATTTTTTGGTCATAAAACAGAGTTTTTTGCCCAACGCGTGGCGCCACTTGGCGTGCGCTTATAATTGGGAGATCCTCTAGAGGAAAACTTTAAATTTTTGGATTTTTAATTGACGTTTATGCATGATCATGGATTACCTAAGGATTTCGTCAAGTTCGGGGTTGCCTAAAGGGTCAAAAACACCCTAAAAATGGCCTTTCTGCCACTTTTTCCACACACAGGAAGCAGTCTTGGGAGGTCGGATATTTGGAGGGGAAAATGACATCCACATCTAGAAATTTCACTTAGGTTGGAAAGTAGAGAGGTAGGGCTTTCCAACGAGCTATCATGAGCTCAATTTGGACTTCGGAAAGTGCCTCAAACTCAGCTCCAAAGTGGCGCGATGCATAGAAAATTTGGGCGCGACGCATAGAGAAATTTGGCCTCATTTTCACTCTTCAGCTCAGAAATTTGCCCAGTTTTGACTAGTTTTACTTTTTGATGTAACTATTGATATACCATGATGTAATTTGATGACCATGATGTAATACTGGCACATTTTTACTTGTTCTAGAAGATTCATTCACTAAAAAGTGAAAATTAAATGAATGAATCAGTTTCCTAGCATATAGAGGCAAGTTGTTTGATTGCCTAGATTTCAGTTCCTTGTTTAGAATTGGTTCAAACAACTCCTAGAATGATGAGCTCGACCCCTAGAGGCAAGGGAATGGGTTTGGCTTGTCTATATTATGTAATTTCCAAGTCATTTCATGGTTGGACACTGGGGATTGCTTGGCACATCATTGTACATTCTATCTCTGCATTTTTTGCTAAGGAAAGACCAGGGTTTTGCAGCACTTGTTGGGATCCATGTGGCTTTTTGTTTTGATGATGTTTTTCTCTATGTAATTTTAAGTTCACTAATTTTTATGTGTATCATTTTCCCTTCTCTTTGCTTCTGAAATTAAACAGATGAGTGATTAAGGTAGAATTCATTGGACTGCTGTGCTCTACCTTGAAATTTTGTTTAATTTTCAATGTTTTCATATGTCTGAGGAGGACTCTTGAGACTCTCTTGCCCTCCTTGGCTCCTTACCAGTCTGATCCATCCATTCATGCAATCTAAAGCATCAAAACGATTTCCTTCCTTGCCCCAATCAGAACTCTGCAAAAAACTGTACCTCATCCGTCGACCCAAATTTGCCTTTCCCTTTTCCCAACAAAAACCCCCAAAAACTCAAATTAAATCCTTGCACTTCATACCTAGCCTAAGATTAGTTATAAAATCAGTCATCTCAAGACCCATCTGGTTATATTTTGTTGAGATTGACCCAGAGAGAGCCCTCCCCTGTCCTCGTAGGGCTAGCTATGAGGCTGAGCGTGGCTTGATGTGGACCTAGAAGCTTACCTTTTCAGCCTGAGGTAAATCTAGGCTCTAGCATAGTGGCAACTCCACTGGGGAAGAAAATTTTATTATCATTATTTGGCTTTGTAGACTACAGACGAAGCCTGAAGTTATCTAGGTAGCCTTTAAAACGATCTTGCTTTACATTAGCAAAAGTAGATGAAAGCTGCTTCAGTCAATTTCTGGTCTAGTTTATAAACTGAACATCTGATCTAAACGATCACCCCAATACATGTATCAAGTTCAAATCTGATTGTTGATGGTGGACAAAGATTAGACACAGCAAGGCTGAAATCATTCACCTGGCGATTCCAA
Organism: Pinus taeda; assembly: GCA_000404065.3. Taxonomy (NCBI): domain Eukaryota; kingdom Viridiplantae; phylum Streptophyta; class Pinopsida; order Pinales; family Pinaceae; genus Pinus; species Pinus taeda. Next base: position 7,921 of record APFE030009010.1, read on the forward strand.
ATCAGTTTTGAGATCAGATCCAAAGACTCCACTGGAGGATGAACTTGACCAGCAAAAACATGAAAGGACAATATGGACAAATCAGGTATTCAAGTTGGAATTTCATCCAAGACATTTTGTTCTTTGTTGTAAATTATTTCTTCTCTTTTCCTGAGAATGTCAAGAAGGCTTTGCAAAGTATACTATGCTTGAGAAGAGATCCACGGCCTGCACTTGATTCCTTCCCTTTGAAGATTGTAAATACCAAATATTTGCATGCCTTTGAGCTTGATCAAGACCTTTCTTCTGAATCTTGTGATGACAGTCTTCAAATTGATGAGCCCCAAGAGACCAAGACTGACTCTATACCTTCTGTACATACTCCTATACCTTATAAAATTCTAGATCGTACAAGCCTCTGATTTTACCTCCTATATCCCATGCTTTCCCTAAAAATCATGATCTATATCTACCAAGATTTGATGGTGAACGTGACAATATCACTGCTGAGAGACATGTATTGAATTTTGAGTTCTTTCTTGAACTTTTTGAAGTTGATGAAGAAGATGTCAGTATAAGGACTTTTGCTCTTTCTTTGCAAGGCAAAGTCAAGAGTTGGTTCAAAACCCTGCCTAATTCGAGCATCTCAGATTTCTAGCAGTTTGTCAAAGTTTTCCTCGATAGGTGGATGATCATACATAACCCTTTCTTAATTATAGCAAAGTACAACTGAAAAGAATGCCAGGGGAGATAGTACAACAATTTTCTGCCAGATTTAACCAAGTTTATTATTCGATGCCTGTTGATATAAGACCTCCTCCTGGATCCAATCTCTTGCACTACCCGGCTGCCTTTGATCCAGAAATGGAGTTTCAGGTGAGAGAAAGGAATCTTACAACACTTGAAGAGATGCAGAATAGTGCAGTGGATGTAGAGGCTCATTCGCTGATCCGAAGGGAAAAGTTGAAGGAAGAAGAGATGAAAAACATAGATCTGGAGGAATCAACATCTATAGAGGTAAAGCTTGATGTTTTGGTAAGTGCAATGGAAGAGATTATGCAAAACATCAACGCAAGGAATGATTATGATGTTCAAGCCCATGGCTCACTGATTGAATAAGAACAAGTTGCTGATCCAAAACGTTTTGTTTCTTATCCCAGTTGTCATAGATCTGATAGTGATTGTTTTATAGATCCTCTTGGAGAAGAGAAAGATGTTGATATGACATGTATGCTTGATGATGTCTTTTATACTGATGATTTGCCTCAGTTTTATCCGTATGATGATGATTATGTTCTCCAAACAGAAGCTAATCTTGCAGACAAATCAGCAGCTAGTTTGTTGGAGGAAGAAATTCACTTTCATCAGCTCCAATACAATGTTCAACCATCACATATCAGCTATGGAAATGACGAGGAAAGTGCAGCGAATTTTGAAGTAAGTGAAGGTTCTTTGCCTTTTTGTTTTGCTTCATTTCAGTTCATCAAAAACAACATTCATGCAATTAGAAATCAATTGTCGACAAGTCTTGACTTGGATCATCTTGTGAACAACGAAAACCTTGTTCAAGACTTCTCATATCCAGATTTTCAGCCCCCAAATGCCATTGATTGTCAGGTTGCATATGAAGACATGGAAGCTGGCACATATGATCAGATGATGCAAGATGATTCCGTACCTTCCTGTTTCAAATCCTTTCAGTTTTTGAAGGAAAATTTGCATAATACATTTTCAGTAAAGGATGAGCAGCTTGTAGGGAATTATGTAATCTCATTGGAACCAATAGAAAATGGGTTGCAGCAATCTTTTCAAGTTTTTCACGATCTAATAGCTGATGTGTTGGATGATGTCTGCAATCCCAGTCCTTCTTCATTGACTACATGTGAGCTTAAAACATGTGCTGACATAAATTTGATCTGGTAGCTGGTTTCTTTGTCATTTTCAGCATGAGTCTCGTCAGAAAGTTCAGATCAAAGTTTGCATTCATGGTATGAGGAGAAGAGAATTAATCCATTGGATGAGCTAAGTCCCAGTGTGCATCAATTTTGAGATCCTTATGTAGTGTTTTTGGAGGCAGATAGAGAATCCATAGTATTCAATGGATCTGTTCACAAGTTTTCATGGGAATTGCCTTTCAGTAGTTCTCTCTTATTGTTCATAAGTGAGCACTTGTGGAGAATTCAAACAACAACTAGAATACTTACTTGGTTGCATTGGTTGTTTCATTTCACTTGATCAGGTGATGAATGGAACAACTAGAGTAGGTTGTATTGAATAAGCTTCACTTTGAGCATTATTTCCAGTTCGCCGTTTGTGTTTATGTATTGAGTCAGTTTTTAGTTGAGTGAGAGTCATTTTGTGTCGTCAAGTCGTCAAGTTTTTAGTCATGCATTTTAGCTTGAGTTTTTGACTCCATTGCCCAATGGATAAGGCATTGTTCTGCTCTCCCAAAGATCTGCTATTCTTGGCACCTCCAAGGAGCTACCATCCCCATTGGAGCCAATGTTAGTTTCAGTCTTTGTAGCCTTCCTCCAGTGATCAGCAATGCTCTTACAAAGTGATTTTAGGGTGTCAAGGTCAAATTTTGTCATTTCATAGCATCTTCAAGTAAAATTTGGTCACTAGCTATTAGGTCTAGAGTTTGTTTTCACTCCTTTCAAAGTTGTCCAAATGTTGGTCCATGTCACCATTCCACCAATTTTACCATCATTCAGAGGTTTTCATGATCATGTAAAGTTCCAATGGGCCATTTCAGACCTTGTTCATGCTTTAGTCGCGCCTAGGTAAGGTTCATATCCCTCTCCTAGGGTTTTGAAGGTAATTTCTCTTGGATGGTCAAATCATCAGTAAAATTTGTATCCTAATGTTCATACACCTTCCCCTATCCTTAATATACCTTATTAAACACTTCCCATCACTGAGATCCCCCAAATTCCTCATTTTCGCACAAAACCTAGTTTCTTGCTACAAACCCTATTTTCCAGGCTAGGCCTGTGTTTTGCCTTTGTGGACCCCTTCCCCTCACTCAATCTTTTAAATTCCACTTTCCCCTATTTTCTAACATCCCTCCCTACTTCCCAAAATTTTCTCAAGAATTTAGAGGCCCTTTATCCCCTTCATTTCGATTCATTTTGACAAATCCCCTGTTCCACACATCGGGGTAGGTTTCATTCAAAGGATGTTTCTGAGCAATAAATGATGAATTTGGGAAAACGGAGAATGGTTTTTGTCAAAAATAGGCCAAGGAAGAACAACCTCCTTCAAGTTTTACACAGGTGTCATGGTTTTAGGGAAATGTCAAACGTACCGTTACCTCAGGAGAATTGAATGCACCTCTGAAGTGACCTTGGGAAAATCAAGATTTATCCTAGCTTGGTTGGCCAAATGACTTGGTTGATGAGTCAAAAAATAAATAGACACAAATATATTTTCAATGATCTATCATGAGCTCAATTTGGAGTTGTGTAAGACCTTCAAAAGTTGACCGCAACAGCACTCTACCTTGAGGTAGCCTCATTTGGCACATTTTGACCAGTCTTTAGAGATTTGATTTTTGATAGGGCAAATGAACTCCAAATTGGAAAATTCCAATTGGGTTGGAAAGTAGAATGAAATAAATTTCCAACGAGCTATCCCATTCCCAATTGGGACACAAGGAAGGCCTCCGAAAGTCTCCCAAAATATGCACTACGCATAGGGTTTGGTGGCGCGGCGGATTGAGTTGGTGGCGCGGTGCATTGGGTTGGTGTGCAGCGCATTGGGCCAGAACACAAGATTTTTGCCATTCCTTTCACCCATCAAATTTTCTTTGTTTCTCCATGATTGAGTAAGTCAAAGCCACTCCTCTATTGCTCATAACTCATGTTGGGTGTTGATTATGTGTTTGATTATGAAGATTTGAGTACAAAACTAAACCCTACTATCTTGTTGAGAAGTGCCTCCTTACGGTTTTGCAACTTGTTGGTGTCGATCATCCCACCTCCCCACCTTTTTTCTTCCCATCTTCCATCACTATTATCTCATCACTACAACATGCCATCTATCCCTTCAAAAATAGACAAGATTCATCATTCAAGTCAAAAAATCACAAATCAAGCAAAACAGAGTTGGAGTGAAGTGTCAAAGGTTTCAAAAATTGCAAAAGTGGGTGTGCCCAGATCAAAAATCAAAATCCTTGTCATAAGAGATATGTTTGTGTTCCAATAATCCAATTTCATGCCAAGATACATCAGTGAAACCAAGACAAATCATGGAGGAGTAAAGAAATGAAGTTGAAGGCCGAAAATGTGTTGCAGTTGCAGAGCGCGGCGCATAGGCTGAGTGTCGCGGTGCACATGGTGTGCATGGCGCATTGGGATGTTTTCCGCAGTGTAAAAATACATTGGTGCGGTGCACATGACATGCGTGGCACATTGGGCTATTGCATGGCGCACAGAGCCAGAACTCAATTTTTTTTCATTTGTTTCAAAAACTCCAATCCGCTTGGTTCTTCTCGCTCCAAGAAGTTTATGAAATTGCCATTAACATTTCTGGTACTCATTGAAGTGGATTATGAGAGTTTGTGATGTCAAATTGCAAACCCTATTACCTTGTTTTAAACTACTCCTTATGGTTTGGATTTCAAGTTTCAAAAGTTTGATTTTTGTGCCAAATAGTTCAAAAAACATTCCTCACCTATGGTTCTATTCCCCTTCATTGTAATGTTATCATTGTTAATATTCCTCTCTTATTCACTTATAATCCCATTATCACTCATTCTTGAATGTCCCTATCCCTAAACCCTACCACTTCCTATTTCACTTATAAAAGATCCCCAAAGCCCAAAGTTTCCAAACAGTCAAGTGACTGTCCCCACATTCCAATTTTCACTTGACAAAAGTCCATGGTACCCACTATTCACAGTCCTTTTCTATTTGGCACACATTTGGAAATCAAAACAAGACACCAAACTCTTCATATTTATCTCAGGCAACATGGATGAAGAAGGCACTGAGATGACGCAAAAAGGATGATAGGCTCTGAATCTTGCCCGAAGCGTCTTTGGCTGAGCATGACACTCAATGATAAACCTTCAGTCCAAATTTCAAGGAATTTGTAGAAAAGTTTGTCATTTTTGATTTTTTTGGTCATAAAACAAAGTTTTTTGTCCAACGCGTAGCGCCACTTGGCGCGCGCTTATAATTGGGAGATCCTCTGGAGGAAAACTTTACGTTTTTGGATTTCTCATCGACATTTATGCATGATCATGGATTACCTAAGGATTTCATCAAGCTCGGGGTTGCCTAAAGGGTCAAAAACACCCTAAAAATGGCCTTTCTGCCACTTTTTCCACACACAGGAAGCAGTCTTCGGAGGTTGGATATTTGGAGGGGAAAATGACATCCACATCTAGATACTCCACTTGGGTTGGAAATTAGATAGGTAGTGCTTTCCAACGAGCTATCATGAGCTCAATTTTGACTTCGGAAAGTGCCTCAAAATCAGATCCAAAGTGGCGCAACGCATAGAGAATTTGGGTGCGACGCATAGAGAAATTTGGCCTCATTGTCACTCTTCAGCTTAGAAATTCGCCAGTTTTGACTAGTTTTACCTTTTGATGTAACTATTGATCTACCATGATGTAATTTGATGACCATGATGTAATATTGGAAAATTTTTACTTTTTCTAGAAGATTCATTCACTAAAAAGTGAAAATTAAATGAATGGATCAGTTTCGTAGCATATAAAGGCAAGTTGTTTGATTGCCTAGATTTCAGTTCCTTGTTTAGAATTGGTTCAAACAGCTCCTAGAATGATAAGCGACCCCTAGAGGCAAGGGAATGGGTTTGGCTTGTCTATATTATGTAATTTCCAAGTCATTTCATGGTTGGACACTGGGGATTGCTAGGCACGTCATTGTACATTCTAACTCTGCATTTTTGGGTAAGGAAAGAACAGGGTTTTGCAGCACTTGTTGAGATCCATGTGGCTTTGTGTTTTGATGATGTTTTTCTATATGTAATTGTAAGTTCACTAATTTTTATGTGTATCATTTTCCCTTCTCTTTGCTTCTGAAATTAAACAAATGAGTGATTAAGGTAGAATTCATTGGACTGTTGTGCTCTACCTTGAAATTTTGTTTAATTTTCAATGTTTTCGTATGTTTGAGGAGGAATCTTGAGACTCTCTTGCCCTCCTTGGCTCCTCACTAGTCTGATCCATCCATTCATTCAATCTAAAGCATCAAAATGATTTCCTTCCTTGCCCCAATCAGAACTCTGCAAAAAATTGTGCCTCATCCCTGGACCCAAATTTTCCTTTCCCTTTTCCCAATGGAAACCCCAAAAAACTCAAATTAAATCCTTACACTTCATACCTAGCCTAAGATTAGTTGTAAAATCAGTGATCTCAAGACCCATTTGGTTATCTTTTATTGAGATTGACTTGGAGAGAGCCCTCTCCTGTCCTCGTAGGGCTAGCTACGAGGCTGATCGTGGCTTGATGTGGACCTACAAGCTTACCTTTTCAGCCTGAGGTAAATCTAAGCTCTAGCATAGTGGTGAATCCACTGGGGAAGAAAAGTTTATTATCATTGTTTGGCTTTCTAGACTACAGACGGAGCCTGAAGAAATCCAGGTAGCCTTAGAAACACTCTTTCTTTGCATTAGCGAAAGTAGATGAAAGCTGCTTCAGTCAATTTCCGGTCTAGTTTATAAACTGAACATCTGATCTAAATGATCACCCCAGTGCATGTATCAAGTTCAAATCTGATTGTTGATGGTGGACAATGATCAGACACAACAAGGCTGAAATCATTCACCCGATGATTCCAAAACAGTTTTGAGATAAGGTCCAAAGACTTCACTGGAGGATGAACCTGACCAGCAGAAACATGAAAGGACAATATGGACAAATTAGGTATTCAAGTTGGAATTTCATCCAAGAAAATTTGTTCTTTGTTGTAAATTGTTTCTTCTCTTTTCCTGAGAATTTCAAGAAGGCTTTGCAAAGTATACTATGCTTGAGAAGAGATTCATGGACTGCACTTGATTCCTTCCCTTTGAAGATTGTAAATACCAAAGATTTGCATGCCTTTGAGCTTGATCAAGACCTTTCTTCTGAATCGTGTGATGACAGTCTTCAAATTGATGAGCCCCAAGAGACCAAGGCTGATCCTATACCTTCTGTACATACTCCTATACCTTGTAAAATTCTAGATTGATACAAGCCTCTGATTTTACCTCCTATATCCCATGATTTCCCTAAAAATCATGATCTATATCTACCAAGATTTGACGGTGAACGCGACAATGTCACTGCTGAGAGACATGTATTGAATTTTTATTTCTTTCATGACATTTTTAAAGTTGATGAAGAAGATGTCAGTATAAGGCTTTTTGCTCTTTCTTTGCAAGGAAAAGTCAAGAGTTGGTTCGAAACCCTGCCTAATTCGAGCATCTCAGATTTCTAGCAGTTTGTCAAAGTTTTCCTCGATAGGTGGATGATCAGAAATAACCCTTTCTTGATTATAGCAGAGTATAACCAACTGAAAAGAATGTCAGGGGAGACAGTACAACAGTTTTCTGCCAGATTTAACCAAGTTTATTATTTGATGCCTATTGATATAAGACCTCCTCCTGGATCCACTCTCTTGGACTACCCGGTTGCCTTTGATCTAGAAATGGATTTTCAGCTGAAAGAAAGGAATCCTACAACACTTGAAGAGATGCAGAATAGTGCAGTGGATGTAGAGGCTCATTTGTTGATCCGAAGGGCAAAGTTGAAGGAAGAAGAGATGAAAAACATAGATCCGGAGGAATCAACATCTCTAGAGGTAAAGCTTGACGTTTTGGTAAGTGGAGTGGAAGAGATGATGCAAAAGATCACGCAAGGAACGATTATGATGTTCAAGCCCATGGCTCACTGATTGAAGAAGAACAAGTTGTTGATCCAAAATTTTTTGTTTCTTATCCCAGTTGTAATAGATCTGATAGTGATTGTTTTGTAGATCCCCTTGGAGAAGAGAGAGCTGTTGATATGACATGTATGCTTGATGATGTCTTTTATACTGATGATTTGCCACAGTTTGATAAGTATGATGATGATTATGTTCTCCAAACAGAAGCTAATCTTGCAGACAAATCAACAGCTGGTTTATGGGAGGAAGAAGTTCACTTTCAGCAGCTCCAATACAATGTTCAGCCATCACATATCAGCTATGGAAATGATGAGGAAAGTGCAGCGAATTTTGAAGTAAGTGAAGGTTATTTTCCTTTTTGTTTTTCTTCGTTTCAGTTCATCAAAGACAACATTCATGCAATTAGAAATTAACTATCGAAAAGTCTTGATTTGGATCATCTTGCAAGCAACGAAAAACTTGTTCAAGACTTCTCATATCCAGATTTGCAGCCCCCAAATGCCATTGATTGTCAGGATGCAGATGAAGACATGGAAGCTCGCACATATGATCAGATGATGCAAGATGATTTCGTACCTTTCCATTTCGAATCCTTTCACTTTTTGAGGGAAAATTTGCATAATACATTTTCAGTAAAGGATGAATAGCCTGTAGGGAATCATGTAATCTCATTGGAACCAATAGAAAATGGGTTGCAAAAATATTTTCAAGTTTTTCATGATCCAATAGCTGATGTGTTGGATGAAGTCTATAATCCCAGTCCTTCTTCATTAACTACATGTGAGCTTGAAATGTGTGCTGACATAAATTTGATTCGACAGATGGTTTCTTTGCCATTTTCAACAAGAGTCTTGTCACCAAGTTCAGATCAAAGTTTGCATTCATGGTATGAGGAGAAGAGAAGTAATCCATTGGATGAGCTAAGTCCCAATGTGCATGAATTTCGAGATCCTTATGCAGTGTTTTTGGAGGCAGATAGAGAATCCATAGTATTCAACGGATCTGTTCACAAGTTTTCATGGGAGTTTCCTTTCAGTAGTTCTCTCTTGTTGTTCATAAGTCAGCACTCGTGGAGAATTCAAACAACAACTAGAATACTTACTTGGTTGCATTGGTTGTTTCATTTCACTTGATCAGGTGATGAATGGAACAACTAGAGTAGGTTGTATTGAATAAGCTTCACTTTGAGCATTATTTCCAGTTTTTCGTTTGTGTTTACGTATCAAGTCAGTTTTTAGTTGAGTGAGAGTCATTTTGTGTCGTCAAGTCATCAAGTTTTCAGTCATGCATTTTAGCTTGAGTTTTTGACTCCATTGCCCAATGGATAAGGCATTGGTCTGCTCTCCCAAAGATCTATTGTTCTTGGCACCTCCAAGGAGCTACCATCCCCATTGGAGCCAATATTAGTATTAGTCTTTGTAGCCTTCCTCCAGTGATCAACCATGCTCTTACAAAGTGATTTTAAGGTGTCAAGGTCAAATTTTGTCATTTCATAGCATCTTCAAGTAAAATTTGGTCACTAGCTATTAGGTCTAGGGTTTGTTTTCACTCCTTTCAAAGTTGTCCAAATGTTGGTCCATGTCACCATTCAGCCAAGTGTACCATCATTCATAGGTTTTCATCATCATTTCAAGTTCCAATGGGTCATTTCAGACCTTGTTCCTGCTTCAGTCGCGCCTAGGTAAGGTTCATATCCCTCTCCTAGGGTTTTGAAGGTAATTTCTCTTGGATGGTCAAATCATCAGCAAAACTTGTATCCTGATGTTCATACACCTTCCCCTATCCATAATGTTCCTGATTAAACACTTCCCATCATTGAGATCCCCCAATTTCCTCATTTTCGCACAAACCCTAATTTCTTGCTACAAACCCTATTTTCTAGGCTAGGCCCGTGTTTTGCCTTTTTGGACCCATTCCCCTCACTCAATCTTTGAAATTCCACTTTCCCCTATTTCCTAACATCCCTCCCTACTTCCCAAAATTTTCTCAAGAATTTAGAAGCCCTTTATCCCCTTCATTTCGATTCATTTCGACAAATCCCCTGTTCCACACATCAGGGTAGTTTTCACTCAAATGATGTTTCTAAGCAATAAAAGATGTATTTGGGAAACCGGAGAGAGATTTTTGTCCACAATAGGCCAAGGATTAAAAACCTCCTTCACTTTTTACATAGGTGTCATGGTTTTAGAAAAATGTCAAACATACCGTTACCTAAGGAGAGTTGAATGCACCTCTGAAGTGACCTTGGGAAAATCAATATTTTTTCTAGCTTGGTTGGCCAAATGACTTGCTTGATGAGTCAAATGGTAGCTAGACACAAATATATTTTCAATGATCTATCATGCGCCCAATTTGAAGTTGAGGAAGACCTTCAAATGTTGACCGCAACAACACTCTGTCTTGAGGCAGCCTCATTTGGCACATTTTGACCAGTCTTGGGAGATTTGACTTTTGATAGGGCGAATGAATTCAAAATTGGAAACTTCTAGTTGGGTTCGAAAGTAGACTCAAATTCATTTTCAATGAGCTATCCCATTCCCAATTGGGACACTAGGAAGGCCTCCAAAAGTCTCCTGAAAGATGCGCAACGCATAGGGTTTGGTGGCGAGGCGCATTGGGTTGGTGACGCGGCGCATTGGGTTGGTGCGCAACGCATTGTGCCAGAGCACAAGATTTTTTCCATTCCTTTCACCCATAAAATTTTCTTGGTTTCTCCATGATTGAGTAAGTCAAAGCCACTCCTCTATTGCTCATAACTTGTGCTTGGTGTTGATTATGTGTTTGATTATGAAGATTTGAGTACAAAAATAAACCCTACTATCTTGTTGAGAAGTGCCTCCTTAGGATTTTGCAACTTGTTGATGTCGATCATCCCACCTCCCCACCTTGTTTCTTCCCATCTCCCATCACTGTTATCTCATCACTACACTACGCCATCTATCCCTTAAAAAATAGACAAGATTCATCATTCAAGTCAAAAAATCACAAATCAAGCAAAACCGAGTTGGAGTGAAGTGTCAAAGGTTTCAAAAATTGAAAAAGTGGGTGTGCCCAAATCAAAAATCAAAATCCTTGTCATAAGGGATATGTTTGTGTTCCAATAATCTAATTTAACACCAAGATACATCAGTGAAACCAAGACAAATCATCGAGGAGTGAAGAAATCACGTTGAAGGTCGAAAATGTGTTGCAGTTGTAGAGCGCGGCACATAGGTTGAGTGTCGTGGCCCACATGGCATGCGCGGCGCATTGGGTAGTTTTCCACAATGTAAAAATACATTGGTGCGGTGCACATGAGATGCGCGATGCGTTGGGATGTTGTGCAACGCACAGAGCCAGAACTCAAATTTTTGTCATTTGTTTCGAAAACTCCAATCCACTTGGTTCTTCTCGCTCCAAGAAGTTTATGAAATTTCCATTAACATGTATGTTACTCATTGAAGTGGATTATGAGAGTTTGTAATGTCAAATTGCAAACCCTATTACCTTGTTTTAAACTGCTCCTTATGGTTTGGATTTCAAGTTTCAAAAGTTGATTTTTGTGCCAAATAGTTCAAAAACCATTCCTCACCTATGGTTCTATTCCCTTTCATTGTAATATCATCATTGTTAATATTCCTCTCTTATTCCCTTATAATCCCATTATCACTCATTCTTGAATGTCCCTATCCCTAAACCCTACCACTTCCTATTTCACTTATAAAAGATCCCCAAAGCCCAAAGTTCCCAAACAGTCAAGTGACTGTCCCCACACTCCAATTTTCACTTGAAAAAAGTCCATGGTACCCACTATTCACAGTCCTTTTCTATTTGGCACACATTTGGAAATCAAAACAAGACACCAAACTCTTCATATTTACCTCAGGCAACATGGATGAAGAAGGCACTGAGACGACGCAAAAAAGATGATAGGCTCTGAATTTTGGCTGAAGCCTCTTTGGCTAAGCATGACACTCAATGATAAACCTTCAGTCCAAATTTCAAGGAATTTGGAGAAAATTTAATCATTTTTGAATTTTTTGGTCACAAAATAGAGTTTTCTGCCCAACATATAGCACCACTTGACGCGCGCTTATAATTGGGAGATCCTCTGGAGGAAAACTTTTCATTTTTGGATTTTTCATCAAAAGTTATGCATGCTCATGGATTACCTAAAGATTTCATCAAGTTATGGGTTGCCTAAAGGGTCAAAAACACCCTAAAAATGGCCTTTTTGCCACTTTCTCCACACACAGGAAGCAGTCTTGGGAGGTTGGATAATTGGAGGCGTAAATCACATCCAAATCCAGAAATTCCACTTGGGTTGGAAATTATATAGGTAGGGATTTCCAACAAGCTAGCAATAGCTCTATTTAGACTTTGGGAAGTGCCTCAAAATCAGCTCCAAATTGGCGCGATGCATAGAGAATTTGGGCACGGCACATAGAGAAATTTGGCCTCATTTTCACTCTTTAGCTCAAATATTCGCCCAGTTTTGACTCGTTTTACTTTCTGATGTAACTATTGATCTACCATGATGTAATATTGGCATATTTTTACTTTTTCTAGAAGATTCATTCACTAAAAATTGAAATTTAAATGAATGAATCAGTTTCCTAGCATATGGAGGCAAGCTGTTTAATTGCCTAGATTTCAATTCCTTGTTTAGAATTGGTTCAAATAGCTCCTAGAATGATGAGCTTGACCCCTAGAGGCAAGGAAATGGGTTTGGATTGTTTATATTATTTAATTTCTAAGTCATTTTCATGGTTGGACACTGGGGATTTCTTGGCACATCATTGTACATTCTATCTCTACATTTTTGGCTAAGGAAAGACTAGGTTTTGCAGCACTTGTTGGGATCCATGTGGCTTTTCGTTTTGATGATGTTTTTTTCTATGTAATTGTAAATTCACTGATGTTTATGTGTATCATTTTCCCTTCTCTTTGCTTCTAAAATTAAATAAATGAGTGATTAAGGTAGAATTTATTGGACTGTTGTGCTCTGCCTTGAAATTTTGTTTAATTTTCAATGTTTCATCTGTTTGAGGAGGACTCTTGAGACTCTCTTGCCCTCCTTGGCTCCTTACCAGTCTAATACATCCATTCATTCAATCTAAAGAATCAAAATGATTGCCTTCCTTGCCCCAATCAGAACTCTGCAAAAAACTGTGCCTCATCCCTGGACCCAAATTTGCCTTGCCCTTTTCCCAACAAAAACCCCTAAAAACTCAAACTAAATCCTTGCACTTCATACCTAGCCTAAGATTATTTGTAAAATAAGTCATCTCAAGCCCCATCTAGCTATATTTTTCTTAGATTGACCTGGAGAGAGCCCTCTCCTGTCCTCATAGGGCTAGCTACAATGCTAAGCGTGGTTTAATGTGGACCTAGAAGCTTACCTTTTCAGCCTGAGGTAAATCTAGGCTCTAACACACCTAAGTAGAATACTCATGGCTATGAGGTGGATGTAATGAAGGTTCATTTATGAGATCAAATGAAAGACTCGACTAGGATTTTATGAGATCTAACCAAAGACTCGACTTAGAATTGTGCTCCAGGGGACCTTGTTTCATTTTTTAATGAGCTTCACACAAGACACGGAACTCTGCTCAGATTCCTTGTTTCATTTTTTAACGAGCTTGACATAAGACAAGGAACTATGCTCTGGGCCCTATTTCATTTTCTAATGAGGTTGAAATAGTAAAATAAATTTCCTCATATTCCTTGTTTCATTTTTTAACGAGCTTGACAGAAGACAAGGAACTCTGTTCATATCCTTGGTTTCATTTTTTAATGAAGTTGACACAAGACAAGGAACAATCCTCATGGGAGCTATTTCATTTTTTAATGAGGTTGACACAATAAAAGAACTATCCTCATATTCCTTGATCATGACCCATAAGAGGTCATGACTTCCAAGAGGTTCTCATCAAATGGGAGAATAATGCTCTGGAAGGGATCCATAGCAAGGAATCTATTAGAGAGATCTAGTTCCAATGCCCCCAGTACATAATGTACAACATCACAAAATTGATCGTTAGTTGATGTAGGCATGGAACAGGTTGCCACATAATTGACCCTTGGCCATGGTGGTTTTAGTCAATGAACCTCTGACATATCACGTGCATTCATGGCATATTAAACAATACCCTTAATTTGACTACATATTGGAAAATACCTCTAAAAGTCACATTATTTATCCCCCTACCAATACCAACCCAATACACCTTCCCAATTTAAAAACCCCTATTTTCACTAAATATTATAGGTATTCATTTTTTTATTAACATTTTTTATAGACCTTTATACTTTTTTATTAACTTCGGGCTCCATTTTTTATACCTACCAATATAAAAACCCGCTACCCCCTATATATCCCCCAATATATTATGTAATTTTTTCCTCAATAAATATCCCTCAATATGAATCCATGTGGTATGGTATTGCTTCCCCAATGGAGCCCCCATGCCCATGGTGGGGAAGATACCACTGGAACAAAAGGACCACTTAGGGAAGATGGTTGACTGGAAGCCATATTTGGACTGGGAAATGAAAGCTGGTCAACGACGACAATTTTGCCTTCATGTAGGAAACACATCACTCGAAAGAGTGTTGAAACAATAGCTCCCATGTCATAAAAATAGTCGCGCCCAAGTACTAAAATCTAATCTAAAGGACCTGGGACTACCATCACATTGCGATAAGCAAATTTTCCTCCCAAAGTAATAGGTAACTGAGGAAGGATCCCTAATGGTTGACTGGTTCCTCTGTTAAAAGCCAACATATTTTGGGTAATAGGCACAAGTGGTGGAAAACCGAGCACTTGCCAAGCAGTGGAGGAAATGATACTCACTGATGCACCTTCATATATAATAGTGCCAGATACAATCATATTACAAACCTGTACTATGATCGAGAAAGGCACATAAGAAGGAAGACGAAATCCTACCAGATGATTCCAATCAAAGGAAGTGACTAGACTACTTGGATGGGGTACTGTAAGAATGGGAGAATTATCCCCTTTATTTATGAAAACGGGAGGATTTTCTTCCTGTCTTGATGGAACAAGAGGGTTTCCTCCAAGCTCGTTGGAATTTGAAGAAACAAAAAGAATCTGAGTGGTATCATATTCACTCTCTTCAGGAAAGGTACGATTAACTGAAGGTGAAATTGGGTCAACGGTTTCCTCGACCTGTGATTGGTCAGGTATAGACTCATGGGATTCACATTCAGAGAGAGTGGGTTTGATTGACGGTTGATTTGGGTCAGTCACTTTACCAACTAGTGAAGGATTAAGGGATAGTCTCCTGTAACTAGATGGAATTCGCTGCGGTGAAGTAGGACAGTTATCCAACACTTTTTGGGCTTCATCCAGATAGGGACAAAGGTAAATGGGGTGATTCCCTTCACATAACCTATAGGTAAACTTAACTTTACCCCTCTTTCCATGAACTTTAGTACCACTAGTTGATGGTGTATCACCAGCATGATCTCCAGAAGTTGATGACATAGGATGATGTGAACGAGAAGACCATTCTTCTCAGATATGAGGAATATTAGCACAATTTTGAAGAAGATGGTCTCCTGTACAAAGTTTGCATGGATATAGAAGTTTGTGAGGCTTATTGGATATTTTCTCATTGGAATTTGCATTCAAAGCAATGGTTGCTTGGTTGCCCCACTGCTAAATTTTCTTCTTCTTCTTCTTCTTCCCTTTCTTCTTCTTCTTAGCCACTTGGTTACTAGTACCAATACTTTCCCTAGGTGAAGAGGAAGAAGGGGAGGAAGAAACAACTAAGGAAGAAGGCAAAGGGTCAACTTTAGTATCAACTGGAGGTTGATTTTGTCTAGTTGCAGGAGTACTCGATTGCGGAGAAATCACTACATTTTGAACCAAGGAGGTTGAAAACAACCATAAGGGCAAGCCAACGGTAAGTCCCAGAAGGGACAATGTAGCCATATAAGGAACACCAATATTTTTGAAAGAAGGAAAAGGACTAGGATTCCCATCGAAAGGAATTCCTTGATCAGTGGACTCCATATTTTTCACCATATGTCTCAACCTAAGATCAACGAAGGAGTGAGCGTGGAGGATTTTATCTGCGGTCAATTAATTTTATTTTAATCAAAATAACATAACAAAAAAAAAGAGGGATGATCTAGGAAAAAGGATTACCAAGTAACTATGAGTTGTAGAATACCTCCTGACGAACCAAGAAGTACGGGCAGGAAATCTCCCCGAATGTTGTGTTCGGTGTATCACAGTGTATAGGGTAGCTGAATTAGTTACCTAAGGATGGATAGCAACCTAGTGTTATACTCCCATATATACCCAAAAGGACGTGGAGGCCCAATCCTATTAGCGTTGTCTAATGCAAAACCATACTGTGAGGGCATTCCCATATACTTTACGTATTATAACACCTCCCTATATACCCGAAGGTACATGGAAGAGCTATGACATAATCATGGACATGGAATGAGATATCACACTTGGATGTATTGCAGACAAGTTAGTGACAACTGCTTTGTTTTACGATGTCGTAACACGTCTCTATCCTAGAAGCTCTAAATGTTTTGCATTAGATGACAATGCTCCATTAGTTAAATTGATGTTAATTTTAAGTTGATCTTGCTTAGGAATTTTCCTTTCAAGGTTCACCACGTGATGTATTTTCAATTCCTATAATGCAACTAACATGATAAGAATTCTTTCCATTGAATTTAACAATGAAAATCTTAGCTAGTATGGATAGAGCAATCAAATTTATTTCAATCAAAGAGCAAAGAGCACAATCTAATGCAATTTCCCTAAACTATTCCTATGAGCACACATAAACTTTTTCAATGCATGATGCACGTTTTTCTTTTTGATTCCCTTAATGTTATGATGAACAAAAAAGGAAACTAATGCACATACAATCAATCAATATTTTTACAAGAATGAAGAATTTATGATAGTTTTGTTTCGAAGGAAAATAATACTTTTACGACACTTTCTTTCGAAGAAAGATTAATGGACTATAATCTAACTTTGGCAGTGAAATGATAATGATAAACAAATATTTAAGAAACATTAATAAATCAAGCCAAAGTAGGGTTGGAAAGAGGAAATACAAGTTGATTTCAGAGATACTACAATCATTGATATTTCAGCAAGCATAAATAGAAGGAAATTTAGAGAAAAAACCCAATCCAAAGGTAAAAATTCGACCTAAGGTGGATCAGCGCAAGTCAAAGAGGGCCTAACTATGTTGCATAACACTGTCTCTCACTCAAGGGTGCTCTATAGAGCACTGTCCCCTAACCAAGCCTACGCTAATTCCTGAGAGGCCACTCAAGAGTCATCTAATCTCAATTTTTTGACCAAAAAACACTTCAATAAGGTTGAAATAGAATCAATGAAAGAAAGTAAGGTCTGCCAGGGTGTCCTAGAATGTGATAAGCTACTCAAAAAAAGGATAGCTCTAGAGAGGAGTCAACACTTTGTTATGAAGAATTTGGTATCTATGGATAAATACTAATTCCCTAGATAACAGCTATATATATATAACAATAGTTTAAAGCACTTTAACCTTTCTATGTAAACAACAGATAAGACAAAGAGAATGAGAGGACCTACTTGTACTTTTTCTTTCCTCTTATCTCCTTTGTATTGATACTGTCTCTCTTTCCCATACTTAACACGCTTGAGAAGTACCTGTAAACATCAACAGAAGACAAAGAACTGATCAAAGCAAAAGATCTATTGATTACAAGTAAATGGAATCAGATACATTCACACATATAAGCATCACATATCAAGATAAGCATATGGAAAAAGGTGCAAATACTTTATTGGATAGAAGGAAGAATTACAACCATGAAGCCTGATTCAAGGTCACTCTTCCAGCTTTGGTTCCATCCACATCACATCATAAGCATGAAAATCCGGTAGCATAACGACACTTACAATAGCCTTAATTCTCAAACTAACATTATCTCCTTACAATCATCAAATTCCGACCCTTGATCACTTAGATGAGTGGTCAATTTATAGGAAGATGGAGGAGGTTTTGCTATCAATTAAGTTATTGAATGGCCTTCCATACTTATAATTAGTTCCATGGATGAAGGGATGAGAGGATAGGATGTATCTTAACTCATTCCTCATCCATTTTTGAGCTCATAGGAGATGATAAGTGTGGAAATCCTATAGAAGGCTCCAAAAGATAAGAATATTACCCAAACCCTATGTGAATTTTGCTCAAACTCGCCCAACACAGGTCAAAGAGTGCCTAAGTGCTCTGCAAAGCACCCTGGCATGGACTCAACTGCCCTGCAGTGCACCCTTACATGGGCCTAACTATGGTGGTCCCTCTAGAGTCATTTCAGGATGTCTTCAGGCCATGAAACTATCCGAGGAGGAGGAATTCAAAAGGTTGACTTGTTTATGGCATGTAGCAATTGAAATTAGGGTTTGATGAGCCCTAAAACACTAATTGGGATGATGGGAGTGATGTGCTGAAATGGATCTGTAACACTTGAGGATGAAGGATGGAGACTCAGTGACAAAGCATATGAATGCCTTTAATACTGTGGCAAGCCAATTTTTGTCCGTTGATATAAAAATTTTAGATGAAGATAAGTGCATCAATTTGTTGTGTTCTCTACCAGATTCATGGGATAGTCTGGTTGTTGCAATAGGTAGCAATGTGGTTGCCTTGCACCTTGTTGAAATAGTATAATTCTTGTTGTTGGAAGAGATGAGATGGAAAAATACAAAGGGACAGAATGGTGATGCCTTGTCTATATGAGGACAGTCCCAGAATAGAAACAAAAATAAATCCTTGAGGGGAAGATCTAAATCTAGAGGGAGATCTAAATCCCGATGAAAACATGTAAAGGTGTGCTGGAAATGCGGAAAGGAAGGGAACTTCAAAAAGGACTGTAGATGTAAATTTGCTAAGAAAGGAAAGGGATCTAATGATGCTCCTTCTGCAAAACTGAAAACCACCTCAGATGAGGGTGGGGATGTGTACTTGGATTCTTCTTCAGGTACAAATGTATATCACGAGGCAAGGTAGATTGACTCAGGTGCATGCTTTCACTTCACTCCCTATAGGGAGTGGTTCTGCCAGTATGATAAATATGATGGTGGTGATGTGTTCTTAGGGGATGACACGAAGGCTAGAATCATCGGTCACGGAAAAGTCAAGTTTAAATTGCAAGGTGGAAGGATTAGAACACTTCATGTTGTTCTGCATATTCTTGCATTGGCCAGAAATCAGATTTCTATAATCAAGATGGATGATCCAGGTGTAAAAATAGTGTTCGATGTTGGGTTGTGTTATATTCTTTCCACGAATAACCTGCGTAGTGAACCGGGGGGTTAGAGGGGGGGTGAAGCCCCCCCTTTGTTGCGCCGATTGTGCAGTGGGGGGCGAGTAGTCCCCCTCTACGGGGTCCGGGGCAGTGCCCCAGGAAATTTTTTTTTGGACCCTATATTAGGTTGGGCAAACCTACCTATGGTTTTCGGTCCATGGTTTTAGGCACGATGGTTTTCGGTCCATGGTATTGAATGCTTCGGCATGTATAAATACGTATTGTAACATTGAAAGGAACATAATGAAAAATCAAGCTGGTAGTCCCGATTTTGGGATCCAGTGGGAAATCTCTGTGTATATGTGTTTTATGTGTTATGCTCTCGCATTTTTATTTTTCCTGTGATTTAGAATTCGTATGAAGGTAATTCTATACGAGGTTAAAACCTACATTTGGTATCAAATCTGTTTTGGCTTCAAGGGGACGCCTTTGTTGCGGAGGGGTTTCGCTCGAGCCTATGGTAGACCCTGTTCAGTGGGCGATCTACGAGATTGATTCTGGTGGTGAAAGAAGATGGCGAGAAATAGAAAGATAGAGATTGAGAAGTTCAATGGTCAGAGTTTTGAGTTGTGGAAACTCAAGATGGAGTATCTATGGATAAAGATCAGTGGATTGCGGTAGATCTAGGTACTAAACCAGCTGGAGTGACCGATGAAGAATGGAAGAAGTTGGATCGGAAAGCAAAGAGCACAATACGATTGTGTGTCTCAGATTTAGTATTGTTGAATGTATTAGGGGAAGCTATGGTGAAGGCTCTGTGGGACAAGTTAGGGACTTTGTACCAATCTAAGTCTCTGGTGAATAAACTATTCCTGCAGAAAAAGTTTTATAACCTGAGGATGAAAGATGGAGACTCGGTGACAGAGCATCTGAATGCATTTAACACTGTGGTAAGTCAGTTATCATCGGTTGATATTAAAATTTTAGATGAAGATAAGTGCATCAGTCTGTTGTGTTCTCTACTAGATTCGTGGGATAGTCTGGTTATTGCAATAGGTAGCAATGCAACTGCTTTGCAGTTTGATGAAATAGCCTCAGCCTTGCTGATGGAGGAGATGAGACGGAAAAATATGGACAACCAAAATGGTGATGCCTTGTCTGTACGAGGACGGTCCCAGAACAGAAACAAAAATAAGTCATCGAGTGGGAGATCTAAATCTCCAGGAAAACCTACAAAGGTGGTGTGCTGGAAATGCGGAAAGGAAGGGCACTTCAGAAGGGAGTTAAATATAAAGCTAATGACAAAAGAAAAGGATCTGACGATGCTCCTTCTGCAGAGGCGAAAACCACCTCAGATGAAGGTGGGGATGTGTATTGGCTTCTTCAAGTACACATGTAGATCATGAGGCATGGTTAATTGACTCAGGTGCATCCTTTCACTTCACTCCCCATAGAGATGGTTCTGCGAGTATGAGAAATACAATGGTGGTGATGTCTTCTTAGGAGACGATAGGAAGGCTAGAATCATTGGTCATGGAAAAGTAAAGTTGAAGTTGCAAGGTGGAAGGGTTAGAACCCTCCCGGGTGTTCTGCATATTCCTGCATTGGCCAGAAATCGGATTTCTGTAAGCAAGTTGGATGATGCAGGTGTAAAGACAGCGCTCGAGAAGGATACCTACAAGATGGTTCGAGGAGCACTGGTACTGATGCGGGGAGTTCGGATTGGAACTCTGTACAAGCTGCAAGGTAGCACTGTTGTTGACAGGTGAAATAGTTCTATGGTTCCTGAAAATGAAGCAGAAAATCTAGTGGTCACTGGAGAGAAGACCATGCCGTGGCATCAAAGGCTTGGACATATTGGAGAGAAGGGCCTTCAAATACTTCATGGTAAAGGTATGGTAGAAGGTATGAGTAATAGATCTCTGGATTTTGATTCTATGAAAATTGTGTATATGGGAAGCAGAATCAGGTGAGTTTCCCCTCTGGTGGTAAGAGGACGAAACAAATATTAGAGCTTGTGCACAGTGATGTGTTTGGACCTGTGAAAGTTCCATCACTGGGTAAGTCTGTGTACTATGTATCATTTATAGATGACTTCTCAAGGAATACATGGATATATTTCGTCAAGAAGAAATCTGAAGTCT